>OX578139.1:81007273-81199773 GCA_951213105.1 Amaurobius ferox | reverse complement strand
TTGTTTCTATGCAACACACAATGAATAGTACGTATACCGGGCACTTTTTCTTTGAGAAATGTAGCAAAACCTCGGTAACGCCCTACCATAGCAGGTGCCCCATCTGTGGCTACCGCTATTATATTTTCAAGCGGAATATCATATTTATTTAAATATTCTTGTAAACATCTAAAAATTGTCTCTCCTTTTCCATCAGTTTCAAGATATTTAGCAAATAAAAATTCATCAATGACTTGTCCTTTAATTTTACTGAAATATCTAACGTACGCCATAAGAATAGCAGAAACGCCAAAAACAGATTCATCAAGTTGAATAGAGAACTTGCAATTTTTTAGCTCTGAAACTACCGTATTTTCTATTTCTTTAGCCATTTCGTCGATACGCCGTTTTACAGAATTTGCACTTAATGGCAATGACTTTAAAACATTAACGGAGTCTTTTTTCATTACATCCTCAATGACGTCTTTAATTGCAGGAATAATAATTTCTTCAGCGATTGTGTGTGGTTTCCCCCTCTTTGCTATATTAAGCGAAATCTTGTACGAAGCTATTAATCCTCCTTCAGTTTCAACTTCAGTAGATTGCTTCATAAAACTTCTTATAGTTAGCCGACATGTGAATTTTTCTTTAAGTTTTTTGAAAAATTCAAGTTCTTTATTTTTTTTATCTGAGTGAACCCTATCAAGATGATCTTTTATTTTTGACGGTTTCATGTAGTCGTTTCCAAAAGTTTTTTCGCATAGAAGACACATAGGAATCGTTTCATTTACCGGTGAACAAATAAATCCAAATTTCAAATAATCCAATGAATAATACCGACATTTCTTTTTAGACACTGAAACTGCCATTTTTCAATTAGGGTTCTATAAATAAATTAAAAATAAATTAGTATAATGAAAATTCTTGAAAGGGGTACTTACCCCACTGTTGTATCATCTCAGAAAGATCCAATATTCCCAATGGACAGATAAACACACACTTTATTACTGTTGATACAACACACACAGAACATAGAACAATAGAACACACATTTTTCACAGCTATTTCCGCTCGCTCGCGCTGAACATAAACATTGAAAATTAGCTAGCCGACGGACAAGCAACGCCATCTGCCGGCATCAAACAGCTTAACAGTGGAGATTCAACATATGAGTATGACTAATAAACCAGAAGTGCAGAGTTCGTGCCACTGCGCGCTGGTACGTTAATACTTGTTTCACCCGAATAAATATTCGTTGATTAATTTATGTTCTATAAAGAAACTGATATTAAGTCAATTATAAAAAAATTCACAAATTTTACGATCATCGCGATTACGTATGTGTGATTTTCGTATTAAGAACTGTTTTTTCTTCGACCCCCAATCGACCCCCTAGCTCAGATCGACCCCCGCTTTTGTTAAATAGACCCCTGGGGGTCTATATAGACCACTTTGGCGACCTCTGGTCTAGATGATGCCTTTTTGTGAAAGTTCGCTTGGGGCCTCAAAAAATCTCAGGACGCTACTGCTTTTAATGAACTGGAAAAGGATTTCATTTTAATATACACTAGCTGTGGGGACTGCAGCTATCTACATAAACCAATTCTATGAGTGAATATAACATTAAACATTTTATTGCTGATAATTAACCTATTTGAGTATTTCTAGTTTAATTTATGTATTTTAGGATAAAGTAAAACCTGTTGGTACAGATAAAGCTCTTGACTGTGGGTGTGGCATTGGAAGAGTAACTAAACATCTTCTTTTGAAGTATTTCAAATCTGTTGATATGGTGGAACAAAATAAAGAATTTTTAGATGCTTCCCATAAGTATTTAGGCGAAGATGATAGCAAGGTTTCTCAAAGATTTAACTGTGGTATGAAACAGTTTCTGCATAGTATTTTATGTGTATTATGGCATATTTTAGTGAATTTATATTTTATCTGTAATCTGAAATTTTTAAATATTTCCCACGAACTTCAGTATCATTCCTATTTTAAAGATTTGTCATCTCGATCATTTACTATACTGGCTTTCTTTTTATACATAAAGAAATGATCAAAATGCATATATGTTACCTTGTGTTTCAAAACCCACCATTTTTGATCAAAACACATTATATATATTTTTTTCAAATCCATAACTTATTTTTCATGGCATATGACTACCATTTTCACACAACTATAAAGTTTTACACTGTACAAATTATAATTTCAGAAATTAACAAGTTTAACAACATATATTACTAGCTTTCAACTAAAAACTGTTTATAGTGTAATAACTTTTCAGTAATGACACAAAAAATAATTGAAGAAAGTATGTAGCTGTAACTGATTAATTTTTCAACATGAAATATTAAGTGGGGTGATTTAAGGCATAAAACATAGACATTGTCGAGAATGGAGGGAAGGCTGATAATATGATACATTTACTTTCTTTAAAAATTAGATATCAATATATCAAACCTTTAGTTTCATAAATAAAAGGGGGATGGTGCCATGTTTAGCATTTGGTTTTAACATTAAATTTTAATACTAATCATGGCAATCAAATATGTATTCACTTTATGTTTTTAAAACATATAAAACTAAAAATTTATAAATATTTGTAATTTACATACTCTACTTAATAACTGTATGAAGTTTCATGACTACAGAAATAAATAAAAGCAAATTAAAATAAGTTTTCCTAATAACATTGCTATAAACATACCGAGAATATATTTAGCCAATTAAGCCAAAATATAAGGATTTTCTTTGAAGTATTCTTTAATTGATGGGGAAAAGCAGACATTTGCGTATTATCTGGGAGATTGAAATAACATCAGTGTATCCTGAAAAAATGCAGCATTAAATGCTAGGATTGATAATTAAAAGAGTCAACATGAAGAAACATATATTGCAGTTTATAGCTAATAATTTGCTTTTAATTGCAGCATTTTATAGGAAAATTATTATAAAAATTAATTTCAGTTCAAGTAATATTTTTTCAGCTCTGAGTTAAATGTTATACATAAGTATATGTCTGTGTTACAGTAGGGTCATTCCATAAAAGTTTATCATTTAGAACTATGAAAATTTGAACTTCCTATATACTTTAGTTTCGAGTATACATAACTTTGAAATTTGGTTGAGATGCCATAATAGCAACTTTTGTGAAAAACAATGTTATTAGGAAATCTTATTTTAATTTACTTTTATTTATTTCTGTAGTCACGAAACTTCATACAGTTATTAAGTAGAGTATGTAGATTACAAATATTTATAAATTTTAAGTTTTACATGTTTTAAAAATGTAAAGTGAAGTGAATAATTGAAAAATTTTGAAAAAATGCACAGAAATAAAATAGCTTAAAAAAAGGTTTGGAAGTTAATTTGTTTTTTTAAATCATCCAGTTTTTTTCAAAAATGAAACCCACAAACTCAGATTTTAACGAAAGTTGACGAAACTGTTCTTTAATATGTGAGTTAATATATAAAATTTTAAAATGTTGAGTCTCATTCTTTTTATAGGAAAAATAAGTGTAATATATTTGATATAGCTAGAAAAAAAAATTCATTGCATTTTGATATCTTTTATTTAGTTTTACTGATAAGTTTTGGTGATGTAATTTATAATTTTATTGCTATATTGTTGCATATTTAGGGAATTCGGTTATTCCAAAATTTATGTATAAAATTAAAGCTCGATTTTAATAAAATAAATTCAATTCAATGTGATTTTCCTTATGTTTCTCATATAACTAAACATTTAAAAAAGAAATGTTCTTTATATTTCTGTTTGATGATTAATTAAAATAAATATTTTATTAGATAAAAGTTTACTTTGCATTTCAAATGCGTATTAACTTGCATTCCATTTTCTTACATATTTTTATGAATTACTATTATCTGTATTAGTAATGTAACAAATATTTGGTTGATATTTAGCTTGGCCAACTATAACTGGTATTCATCCAAATAGAATGAGTACTCGGGTGAATACTGCTGAAAATTTATAATAATAAAAAACAATATCTGTCTGTTTATTGGTCGCATGGCAGAAAACCAAAGTGAACCACAGTTACAAAATATTTGGTATAGTTATATTTCAGATCAGATCCAAACACTCTTTGGAGTGATTTTCTTTTTTTTTTTACCTTGAATTAGATTTTAGTTATTTTATGAAGTGAAATTTTCACACATTGGTTTTTTAGCAAATTATATTGAAATTATTATTACAGAGTTTCTATCTTGACACCATCAGAAAGATCAATGAATGATATTTTTAATAGGTTTTAAATCGAATCCATAGATTAGTTCCTTCATATTAAAAAAAAAAAGATATGGAAACAATAAATTTTTGTGTTTGAAAACATAGTTGATTTTAAAATTTCCATATAGAAATATCCACTGACAATACAATCTTCATAATTTATCAGAAGCTAAATTGAATCTTTCTTACTACTTCAAAACAAAAATTATGTTTCTGAGGTCTTTCTTTCATCAGTTATAATTTTTATAAAATATTTGTGTATCGCCAATTAAAAACAGCCCCGTTTAACAGCATCATTGTTGGGAAAATCACCCTCTTACGACATCTGGTGTTCGTTTCAGCAATTCTATATTTATAATTAAATCACTTCAGTATTTCAAGTAGCAAAGTATTTATAATTAAATCACTTCAATATTTCAAGTAGCTATGATATAGGGATACTTTTTTATCTAGGGCCACAATATTTATTTTACAACATCATTACTCTTTGAGGCAAATGACAACATAGTTTGATATCTTAGTAATCATTTTGAATGAAGAAGAAACAGTAACTCTTGATTTGATGTACAAAACTAAAATTTTTCACAATATTTTGATTTTGATTTTTTGGGGCAAATGCAAAATTTTGTTTTAATGTATGACAGATAGCTTTTGTTATACATTAAGAGAAAGAATGGACAAAACTGAGTTTCTATATAGTTTTGGCTGTGGTAGACTTTTAAAAATGGCAGCTATACCTTGTACCTAAAGCCACATATGACATATGGTCCTAGGCACAATTTTATAATTTGTGTAGTTAATTTAAAAAAGGTTAAAAAGTTTTTTATGTTATGAGAATAAATAAATTTAGAATGTAAACTTTTTCATCACACTATTTAGCTTATTGGAGCAAATTAATGGTGCTTTTATTTAAGACTAACCTTCACTCAGTATTCACTTTTAAGGTGAATTAGACCTAAAATGCCCTTATTGTGCACACATATGTATTAATATTTAACAGAGCGATATTGTTTTGAATAACTTAGGTTCAATCTTATTAGCTTAAGTACAACACTGCAATTGTACCTAAGGTCTTTTTTAAAAGTCAATATCTTTTAGAAAGAAGAAAAAATTAAGCCTTATACCACTGATTTCAGTACAAAAGAAATAAGACTTAACTAGTACAAACTATTTTTATTACTGAAGGTTTGTTCTAAGTGATTTTATTAGAGTTAAAAAATAGCTAGCCCTAGTACAAGCATTTCCCCTATTTCTATTAGTTAATAAGGATATAACTCATATATGACTGAATATCTGATAATTGTCAATTTAGTGTCCCCCAAGTTAAAAACAAAACAAAACAATAATAAACAGGATGATTCAAATTAAAGTATCTCTGTTTGGAAAGCTCTGGAGAAGCAGTCCAAGGATGTAACATCCCTAAAATATACAAGGCATACATTTCAAACCATGGGAAAATTATCAATGTAATGAAAGATGTTCCAAAAATGGCCGATAGGTGAAAATGTGATGCTGTGATCATTTGCAGATAATGAATATAAAACATATGAATTTATTAGATACACTTCATACACACACAAACCCTTGATCACATAGAGATGTGGATAACACAGTAGCTCGTAGCATACTAATGCCTCTGCAAGCGGAACAAAATTTGCATAACATGCACATGGCCTCGTATGAGGGTATGCAAAGGTGTGTGAACCCTGTCGGAGCATTATTCAACAAATGGAAGGTTATCTCTCTGCCAAAATGGGCATTGCTGTTAAAGTTGTTTTACCCAAACAGTGAAAATGCTGCTAAAGGGCTAAGCTTGTACAGGGGACAGGAAAATTGCGTACCAGTGGCAGCTCGTGTCTTCACAAGCGGGTGAAGCAGATTCTGTAGTGGAATTCTTCCTTTTTTGACTACAAGCATCATCAAACACCATACAAGCATCATGCTACTGGCAACAAGTGTTGTCAAATATTATCTAAAACTAGCCAAATGAATTTGAAAATTCACCAAATAATAATAATAACCCATTCAACCGATAACGTCGGGTGACGTTGCAGGTAAAGCAGCAGGGGCGTCCCGAGGGCCAAGTAATCTATGAAACTGCTTGGGGCCTCACATTTCGAGAGGGCCTCAAAATTGAAAAGGATAAATTTTATACCCTAGGAATTTCTTAACTTTTGTTTGGAGCTGATGGTTTCAATGGAGCATTTTACCACTGATTAGCCCCTCCTACATTTTCCTTTATTATTTTGCATTATTCTGAAATTTCACATTTAGTCATTCAGTTTTCAGTAGCTGGAATCTGAATAGGGTTTAAAGCTGGTAAGGCAGAATCAGTAGCATCTTTCATTAGTTCTAGTCTATTTGCTTTTGTGTATTTTGTGACTGTAGGGCCCCTATTGAATTTACTAGGCCTTGGCGTAAAAACTTTTGCCTAATCTGTATTCCTTTTTCGTCCTGCCTAAACTATAACTATAGGCCTTCTAGTGATAGAAGGTCAAATAGCAAAATTATAGCTATTACCATTATTGAACAGTAGTGTAGTTAGAATTTTAGGGTCCAGAAGCAACATGCGCAATACTTTTCCTTTCGATATGAGGCTCCTACTTTATATTTGAAATTTGCTGTAAGGAGCCCCTATATGATATTTGCTATTCGATGCGAGACTCCCATATAGTGATAGAACTTCGGACACAGATATTTTTTCAAAGCTTTAGGGCTCCAAAGTATCTGTTTTATTCTCAATATGTCTCTCTAAATGCATATTTATGCTACCATTGAAAGAGGCCCTAGAAAAGAAAACGTTTGACTATGGGCCAACAAAAATAATAAAATGCCTTAAATAAATAGATCTAATTTATTGACGGATTTCCAGATCATGTCCACAGGACATCTGAGTTCTAGGGTGGGCTTCATAATGCCCATAGCTTATCAGAATTGTATATTTTATGCAAATCTGCTTGGGAACAGACAAAATAGACTTCCCAAGACTTTGATTTCTTTAAATCATCATATAATGAATGCCAGTCATACATGTAGGCCATGCATGACTAATATATAATGCCCAAGGCTGCTGATAGGGGAGGCAAAAAGATGCATTGCATAGGGCCCTACTGTGGGATTATTACTGCGGCTAAAGACTGGTGGCATATTGAATAAGCTCTCCTGAGTCCAGTGGCATTTCGGATGATAAGGATTCAGCATTTGTCTAATTGCTCCAAGATAATTAACGTCATTAATAAAGTAATTTCAGTTAAATTAAATTCTGTGTGTTCAATTATGTTCCATGAGTTGTATATTATATATATTTATAGCTGAAGATGACGTACTGAAAATGTAAAGGATTTAAAGTTTTATTGGTTATATCTTGGAGTTTTACTCCCGGACAAGAGGGTAAATGGAGTAATGGGTAAAATGGATAAAGATTTGATCATGGATTTGTGAGTGGTGCCAGTGCTTCTGTGGTTATTCAAAGCCTATTAATCTCGTATTGAAGAACATATTAATTTTATAAACCACCGACTTAATATTAACATTTGATCATATTAACAATGTCGTCATTGAATTCTTCACACCATTATAACAGGTTTTCCCTCCGTGACAATGCTGTTGAATGTGGTGCTGTTACGAAAGATGCTAATTATCATAAGCAAATGTTTAGTAATGCTATACACAAGGTCCAGGAAAAGTATTCCTGTGATGTGAAAGCAGTTGTGACTGACAATGCAAATGTAACAGGAAAAACCAGGCAGCTTCTACTTAATGAGATTGACCACCAAAACTTGGTAGCATATGGGTGCTCCTCCCATTGGTTAAACTTACTGGGACATGATCTATCACCAGATGATGCTATCTTCAAACAAGTGGTTAAAATTCAAAAATATATCCGGAATCATCACCTACCTGGAGCATAGCTGAAAGAGTTTCCAAAACTCTAAAACCTCAACTTCCAGGTGACACAAGATGGAATAGTCATTTCACTTCCCTTGAAACTTTCTTAGACAATAGGCCATTTCTTCGGAAAATAACAGAAGACCATGAAGGCGAAATTGATGTTGGAATTGCTCGCTTGATAATTGATTATAACTTATATGAACAATGCAAGGATCTTTCACTGCAGCTTAAGCCAATCAGTGTTCCATTAAACACCGTTCAGCAAGATACAGCTACAATTACTGATGCATGTCACATTTGACTGAATCTTTTTAAACAAAATTCTCTTCAGCCATACACTGAAACAGTGCATAAAAGAATGGACAAAATCTTCAAGAGAATGGACAAAGCCATTCCATTATTTGGCATATATTTTACACCCTGCACACAAAGGGAAAGGATTGACTAATGAGCAAATGGATTTAGCTCGCACATGGGATACAGAGAGAGTAAATTAGTGTTTGCCTTTGTTAATTGCATATGAAGCTGAGGAAACACCCTTTCCTCCTTTTTGTTTCAGTTCAACAGGAAGGGTAACTAATCCTGTGATTTGGTGGAAAGGTGTTTCAAAATGTAATGGTTTTAAAACCGAGCCTGCATTTAAACTTGCTGAACTAGCAATACTTTTGGTATCAATTCCTGCCAGCTCAGTTTCAGTTGAAAAAATGTTTTTAAACTTTGGATTTGTACATTCAAAACTCCTGAATCGTTTAGGTGTCAACAGATGTGCTAAATTAGATGTGCTATCAGATGCTTCGAGGAAGAATTGAACCAGATTATTAAATATTCACTATATTGACAGCATAGCTACATTGCATATTTATGTCTGTAACTGTATCTGTATTCTGTTTGGACCTGATATAAACATTTTCACATTTTACCATTTTTTGCTGTAATATTAAAAAAAAAATATGTTAATTAAAAATCAAACAAACATTGCAGTATACTTAAGGTGGTGCTTATTATTTAATTTATATTTAATGGTGGTTGCAAATTGTTTAAAAGCATTATCTAAATTTTTGATGGTTTAAACCTGTTTATGATAGTTTAAACCAGTTTTAGTCATCCGTCATGCCAAAAACCCAACCCTGGCCATAATAAACTGAATCAGCTTCTTAATGAAGGATACTGAAAACAATAAAGCATGTGAAAAATAATAAAGCATAATCTTGTAACTTGGCTAGACATACGTAAAATCATATAGAATGATTTGATTGTATAAAAATTAAAATAGATGACTCGAAGCTAAATGGAATTCTTACTAAAGAATCTCCATATAGTAATGGGTTTGCTGTCTTAGCAATGAGTGTTAGAAACACCATTCTGTATTTTTAACAAAGTAAAGGATTTTGGCACTCTATTTAGTGACCAAGACTCCAACTGCTTACTTAGTTCACTAAAACTGAAAGGAAAAGAGGTAAGTGTTTAATTTACTTAATCAATGATACAATGTATATGTAAATATAAAGTATTGTAACAGGTTCCAAACTCCTTCTCTTGAAATAGATTGATTTACAAATTTTGAGCATCCCAGAATACGAATAAACTATTCTTCCATCAATTATGTCTACGTGTCTGCCTGTTTGGCAGGATATCTTTTGAACAAATTAATCTATTTAAATGAATTTTTGTAAAATTATTTCAATGTGTAAAAGGTGATTGTACCAGAGAAAAGCCCTCAACTTTTCAAACATGCTATTCTCAAATTGTAAAATATTATAAGAAATTCACCAGTGTCGCCTGAACCCATGGGTGCATGGGTGCAACTTGTACCCACAGAAATCTGAAAAAAGTTCAATATTTTTTGTTGCTAATAATCTTTAAATCCTATTGGAATGAGATTTTTCTGAAAAAATATTGAACTGAAAATGGCGTGAATGAACAATCCAACTTCACAGTTCAGAAAACAGGTGGGAATTATTTAGGCTGAAGCAATTATGTACCCCACCTTTCTTTAAATCCTGTGTGTTTAACCCATGAAGAGCCTAAAATGTTCCGTTCAGTTGGTGGTCGGGTAGAAAAATAGAGTTGAAAACTTAGCTCCCACATTCTCAGGGCAGACAGTTCGGACAATGGTAGTACTCTTGCCCCACTGTGGGTGCATTATCATATCTAGGATAATCTTGCTTAATAATTTTAATAAATTCTAGGGTGTTGGTGCTAAAAGGACTTAAAATTACCAAATAAATCTGCTATGGGTGCGTTGCACCGTTACCCCTCTGGGTAGCAAAGATTGCACCCACTACCATAGGCGCCGAGTTTTCAAAATCTCAGGGGAGGCATAATCCAATAAAGTTATACAAAAGATTCACAAAGTCGATAAAGATATAACAACTTACAAGACCTCCTTGAAAAAAAGCAAGCATATGTCAGTTAGATGGCTACAATTGTTTCGAGGGCATTATAAGCCCTACTTGAGGCCAAAAGAACAGTATGCGCCCTTAACCTCCAAGAACAAACTGCCCAACGAACGGCAGTAGTGGTTGTTAAGCGCCATACTGTTATTTTGGCCTGGAAAAGGGGGCTAATAATGCCATCGAAGCAACTGTAGTCACTTAACTGACATATATATGATTTCCTTGAGAAAGTTTTGTAAGTTATTGTCTTACAAGCAGGAGTTTTGGAGTTGGATAACCGAGAGGTTAAGTTACGGGAATTGTACTCGGAGGACCCGAGTTCGATTTTCGGCTTTGTCTAAACTATCTCCGTGTACGAGCATGTTAAATTTGTGGGTTTGAAAGTCCTTCCGAGTGATTGGTAGTAAGAGAAAGAGGGTCGGTCCTTGTGGATGTTGCCCCCCACTGGGTTTCAGTTTAAATTAGATGGCACTGTCCCGGAGGTCTAAACAGATACCTTACACCTTCGGGTAGATCGGACGGTCTGGGTCGAAAGAAAGAAATCAGCAGTTTTATTTATTGTTCGATAAATATTTTTAATCTTTTTAGGCCTGTGCCACTCTAGTTTATCATTTATAAAACTTGAGCTCTTTGATTCATGAACACACTCCCTTCTTGACTTACCAGATGACATCTTCTATCTATTGTAATTTCTCCCTTCGAGGAGCAATTAGTTTGAAAGTGAAGTGGGGCTACTAGTGCCTTGTAGCGTTGCCACCAATAGAGGTAACGCTTATAGTCCCCCTAGCAAGAACCCGTTACATACTTTTCATCATATTGTTGATTACTGACACCAGACCCAGATATGGTCGGTGGGATCTCTATAGAGATTTCCCGATGAGCCGGGGCCATTGCATTTAATTTTTTCCTAAAGAGGCGATCATGCCCCGGCTTTCTTGGACCAGTCTTGGAGCTAGTATCCGTGCCTGCCCCACACCCACTGAGGGTAAAAAATGATAAAGTTGCAAAACAATAAAATCAAAAACAGTAGTTATGATATGTAACGAAACCTTAAGATTTCGTCACATATAACTTATATGAATCTGGATGTCCATCCCATCATGTGAGCAAGATATGTAAAAACAAGTTTCATTAAGAAAACATAAACATGTAAATGAAAAGCTTACAGCACCAACATGACTAGCGACACTTTTTGCCAAACTGAGATTTTTCCATCAAATAACATTTAACTATATGCAGCAATTTCTGGAAAAATCCTATTTTTGTTAAAATTATACCATTGTCATGTTTCACCAATCCCTTTAAATAAAAGATCTAATATAGTTATATTATTTAATTAAAAAAAAAACACCTATCAATACAATTTCATAGAATACGATACGCAGATCCATTATAACATATATACTTACCAGTGTTGCTCTTAAATCAAAATCTGCATCTTTAATATAATATGTAAGTTTTTCAGCAGTTTGGGGAATTCTCACACAAAAATAAATTTTTGCTGTTTTAATTTAAATTTATCTATGAGAAAAATTTAAATTAAAAATTTAAATGTATCCATTATGTTTATATTTAATTACAAATCAAAATATAACCTTTACGAAATATAACCATCAACACCATAAACATCACACTGCCTTCAACATCACAAACATCATACTGCCTTCAACACCATAACCACAAATATCACTCATCTGAGACCACAACAGTGGAACATATGCCAAGTCCTCCTACAAAATGCAACCATTTTTCCTAAGAGTCCTATATTTTCAATTTTCTCATTTGTAATTCTAGTCTTCAATTCTCAAACTCAAATGACTTGGGGCTGTTGGCGCTCACCAGGAATAAAAATACATGCAGGGTCTGCAGCTTCAAATGGAATGGATACCACCTGTAAAGACGGCACTGCACTGGTATATAGAATCGAGGAGTAATTACAGATAAGATCTCTTTAGGTAGTGTAATGCCAGAAATGTAAAGTAATAAATATTTGGAAGGATTAAAAAATAATGGAACCAGGAATGCGGGCGGATTATCCCCACGCTAAGCAGATGGGTGATAATATACAGGTGGCCCCATATCTTACATACCACGCCCATGTTTACATACCACACTAAGCCGTTTGGCGGCAACCGAGACGGCGACGCCATGTCTACGGATTAGCTCTCAGCTCTACATTTCAGCACGTGGACCGCCGACCGAAAAAGGGATATAAGTGAGAATTGCTCGAAGTGGGAGTCAGAATTGGTCAAGGCAGGCTGTTGGAGTTAGACTAGTCAAGAAGAAGCGATGGTAGCAGAGTTAAGAGTTGTGTGTGCGTCTCTGATATAGGAATTCGAAGGAGAGCTCATGTTCATCTGGTATTGCAAGTGTAAAGTGTGACAAAGCATCGGTGTTACCCAAGTTATATGAAAGAAGATCAGGTACCGTACAATTAAACTATATGAGGATAACCTCTTTGTCTAAATTTGTGTTTTTAAGGAAAAGCTAATTAATGCGTCCCACCACGTGCTCCAACCAAATATCAATTCATCTGGCATTACACCCCCCGAACTACCATTGAGATGTATTCCACTATTGTGATATTTATTTAATTTGTAAAACTAAAAGAGTGTAAATTGAGTATATGATAAATAAATGTTTGTTCCTTTACTATTAACCTTAATTTTTAGTTTATTAACTTAGTATCCCGTTAAGCACAGAAATAGGTGGGTTTTGCGGCCACCAACGCAATGTACACAGCAGTAAGTTTTAGAACAGATTACATGTATAATTAATATACTAATAAATAATTAATTTAATGTAAAATGCATTTTTTGACAATATTAATTTTAATCAACAAAATTAATAATCGGCACATTTGGTGCCGTGACCAGGATTCGAACCTGGGTTATTGCGGGGTTATAGTCTTGTAATCAATGCTTATTAGTAAAACACAAAAATATACCACCAGCCAGACTTCAGGCTATGCCAGAAATATTAAAACCAGGAATATATTTACAACTGGATTGCGTAGGAAAACTACCGTGCAGTAATGGAGGAAATAATTTTGTAATTACAATTGTAGACATGTTTTCACGATACTTTGAGGCCTATGCAGTCAGAGACATTACTGCTAAAACAATAGTGAATAAGCTAACAAACTTCGTGACAACTTATGGAGTTCCAATTATTATTCAAAGCGATAATGCTCAAATTTTTAAAAGTAAAGAATACATAGATTTTACAAATGCATTAAATATTGAAAGGCGATACAGTTCGGTTTATTTCCCAAGTTCTTTAGGTCGTTGTGAAAGAATACACAGAGACATGAAACAATGTATAATGTGTTTGTCAAAGACTACGTTTGAATGGGATGAATCTTTAAAATGGTTTAAGTTTTATGTGAATAACACTATTAACAGTAATACAGGATTTGAGCCTTCATTCCTGTTCTATCTTAGAGATTTATCATTGCCATTTGAAAATATTAAACAAACAAACATACCAAGTAAGGAAGAAATAGATATAATGTATAGTGATGTAAATAATTATAAAAATTATGTGGCACAGCATTTAAAAAATATAGATAAAGTCGTCAAAGACGCATCGGAACAACAAAAGCTGATAAATGACAAACAAATAAAGAAATATAAAATAGTGAGAAAAAACGATATATTTATAGGAGCGACAGTGTACCTAAAAAAGTTCCTAAAACCAAGGGTATTAGAGGATCGATATGATGGACCATTTAGAATTACGAAATTAGTCCGAAATAATAATGTTATAATATGTCTTAAAAGTGATGAAAATAAAACTTATAAAGTGCACATAAATAAACTATACATGGCAGCGGAGCGAAAACAATATTTGAAAGATAGTGACGAAAGCGAATCAAACCACACACACACACAGGACAAAGAAAAAAATCAAAATGAGAAAGTGATTAGAAATAATGATCAAAGTCAAATTAAGGAAGGGAAGGTCACTAAAGAAAAGCAATTAAACTGTGAAAATAATAGAAATGATGATGAGGTTTGTTATAATGCCAGAGGGTATAATTTTCGCCCTCGAATTGTTGTAAATAGTAATTTCATAAAACAAAGAATATGAAAAATATGTAAAAAGTTTGTAATTAATGTCATAAATAGAAAGTGATAATTGAGTGTATATGTATATGTTTTTATGTTTTAAATTGTGGATATAAGTATATTTCAAAAAGTAGGTTAGGTATTTCTGACATTACATATATGGCAAGTTCAAAAAAAAAAAAAAAAAAAAAAAAAAAAAAAAAAAAAAAGTGAAATAACAAAGTAATTTATAAATAATATGGTGGTATGGAATTCAACCATAACCAAGAATCGGAAGTTGATAGTTGCACTACTACAATATGTTACAAAATGAAATGATAACAAGAAAATGTATAATAATAATAAAGTAATGAATGCTGTTATGTAATGATATGTCGTATGTAAATAATTATGTAAAAGGAGAAATGAAAATTATGCATTGCAAATAATATATATCAAAATTTACAATTTAATAATAATGTGAATGTTGGTAATCCTCATGTAATTTATGGTACATTATGTCAATCATAATGGATAACTTGATCATAATGGACTAACTTGACAGGGAACTATCAAGAAACTACAAAGAACTATCAAAGCTATGAGTTGTACGAGGCTAAAAAGTGGAACTCAGCCTTTCTCACGATGGATGAACTTATGTGTTTGCGAGGAACCATTGTGAACTTAATTTCTTACCACTGGGGTGAAACTGTGGGAGAGTAACTTTTGGACTTTTTTTTCGCGGGGGGGGGTGAGAATGTAATGCCAGAAATGTAAAGTAATAAATATTTGGAAGGATTAAAAAATAATGGAACCAGGAATGCGGGCGGATTATCCCCACGCTAAGCAGATGGGTGATAATATACAGGTGGCCCCATATCTTACATACCACGCCCATGTTTACATACCACACTAAGCCGTTTGGCGGCAACCGAGACGGCGACGCCATGTCTACGGATTAGCTCTCAGCTCTACATTTCAGCACGTGGACCGCCGACCGAAAAAGGGATATAAGTGAGAATTGCTCGAAGTGGGAGTCAGAATTGGTCAAGGCAGGCTGTTGGAGTTAGACTAGTCAAGAAGAAGCGATGGTAGCAGAGTTAAGAGTTGTGTGTGCGTCTCTGATATAGGAATTCGAAGGAGAGCTCATGTTCATCTGGTATTGCAAGTGTAAAGTGTGACAAAGCATCGGTGTTACCCAAGTTATATGAAAGAAGATCAGGTACCGTACAATTAAACTATATGAGGATAACCTCTTTGTCTAAATTTGTGTTTTTAAGGAAAAGCTAATTAATGCGTCCCACCACGTGCTCCAACCAAATATCAATTCATCTGGCATTACACCCCCCGAACTACCATTGAGATGTATTCCACTATTGTGATATTTATTTAATTTGTAAAACTAAAAGAGTGTAAATTGAGTATGTGATAAATAAATGTTTGTTCCTTTACTATTAACCTTAATTTTTAGTTTGTTAACTTAGTATCCCGTTAAGCACAGAAATAGGTGGGTTTTGCGGCCACCAACGCAATGTACACAGCAGTAAGTTTTAGAACAGATTACATGTATAATTAATATACTAATAAATAATTAATTTAATGTAAAATGCATTTTTTGACAATATTAATTTTAATCAACAAAATTAATAATCGGCACAGGTAGACCAAATAAGTCATCTCTACTTCGTGGTTATCATTTATAGTTGTTACTGGAGGGAGACAGCTGTTTTTTGGAAATGCCAATCCCATGGCTGTAAATATTCTGGTTCTCTTTGAATTAGGTGGTCAGTCAAAAAACTTCTGGTAACCAGGTGTTTTTGTCATTAAGAAAAACATGTTTCCTGAGAGTAAGGAGGAGCTTGGTTTGTGTGCGAGATAGTTTACGGCTCTATGGTAAGGAAGATGTGAACAAGGCTGAACTGAAATATGACATTTACGTTGATAGGATTTTCTTTCAATTATTTTTGTTTAAAAAATTTCATTTTCTGGTATTTTGTAAAATATGAAGTTAGAAAAAATCTTGGAATTGCCCCCTCTGGAAAAGTTCAGCGAGGGCTAGCCGGGTCTGTGGGACCTATGGGAATATAAATGAAGAATATCACCCAATTAGTTTTGGATTGAACCCGGATTGAAAAAATTAAATACATTGAACCCTATGGGATCTAATTTTTCAAATATTTTTTAAGCGGATTTAAAATTCACAAATTGCTTCGAAAGTTTTATGAAATATTCACATTATACCATAAAATAAAAAAAAAAAAAAAAAAAATCAGCAAAATATATTTAGTAGTTTTTTAAATAAAAATTAAAATATTAATTACACCCTTTATATGGAGAGATCATGTGACCGTTATATGAAGAGATCACGTGACCACTTCAAAATAAAATATGGCACCCATCTTGTGTCAAAATCGTGTTTGATTGTTTTTAATTCAAATTTAGTGTTGCATCTGTCCTAAAACTGCTTTATTTTTGCTTAAATTCTATGCATCTACATATTGAAACAACGTAATTACAATATAGTTGAGTTTAAAAGATTATCCAACGTTGATTATTTCTACAATGAAGCCTACTTTTCACTTATGGAAAATGTAAATACCAAAAGATGTAGAATGAGTTGTATAAGAATTGCTTCATTTCTTTTAACGCAAAATTATTTAACTCATGGAGTCTGTAATATAGCTGATATGAATGAAACATTCATTGAATTTACACAGAGAAGCAAACGATTTTTCGATGAAGTTTTAAGCATATAGTTAAATTACTTGTACATCCATGGTTTTAAATTTTTTAATAAAATAAATTATTATAGTATTGTAATGAATGAAATAAATGGAAATTTTTTTATGAATGAAATGCTGCTTTTATAGAGAGAACCAGGTGTGTTATATTTCAATGATGTCATTTGAATAAATTTCAGTTGTTTTCTATGACGTTTTCAAATATAATAAAATTTTGTAGTATTATGATAATTTAAAAAATATTACCGAGGAATGTATCGTATTTTAGAGATGTTTAAATTAGGCAATTTATATTTCAATGCCGTCATTTGAATGAAATTCATTTTTTTCGATGAAGTTTTATGTTTTCAAGTATAATAAATTAATATAGTATTGTGGCAATTTTAAAAATATTACCGAGGAATGTATTGCATTTTAGACATGTTTAAATAAAATTGCATTGAAGTTGGAAAGTGTTTCATAATCAATGCTTTATGCATGATTGATCTTTCTTGTTTATTTTATTTTTATTAGTTACTCGCTAACAGTAAATTTTTATTTTAAATACATACACACTAAGTAATGTTGCCGGCCACCTATAAGTCTAAAGTCTTCGGACAAGTCAGATGGTCTGGGTCTTCAATACTAAGTAATGTCCAGCCACTCAAACTGCTGCTGCAAGCCCTGAGGTCAGCCGAGTGGTCTGGGTTTTCGACACTATGTAATGTGCAGGAGATTTTTTAAACAAAGAAAAAAAATTCCAGAAATTTTGTAAAATTTAGTGTGGATTTAATTCTTTAATTTTTATGGCCAAAGTATGAATTTAAAAACAATTTGTGTCTTAACAGGATATAGAGCCACCTACGTACGATTTGTCTGAAGACGCTATTCATTGAGCTACTGAGATGATTATTTTTCTTTCTACATTTGAAGTTAACCTATAATTTACTTTCTCTTCTCAAGGTCTTTATTTCTGTGCTTATATACAAATTATGATTGTCCCCACTTAACATTAATTAAATCTCGATTTTTTACTATGCTTAAGGGGAGATAGTAGTTTTCAAGGGTGAAAATTGCATATTTTGACTAAAGGAACAAGTTTTAATAGAAATTTCGAACTTCATTTGCATGTTTGTAATATGAAAATGTTACTGTTTTAGTAATATAGATTTGGTCTGATTTTTAAACATGCGATATTAGATAAGTCACAGCTCAAATAATAATAATAATAATAGATTTCACTATCAGCAAGATTACTTTTCAACTAAAGTTACTAGACTCATTCTTTTCATTATAATGAAGCTATTTATGCTTCTGTATGTTGTCAAATATAATAATAATAAAAATTTAATTTCGGCAATGCATGCATGGAAAATAGATTCAACTCGAACGAGATAGTTAAGTTTCGTTCAGCAGAGACACGCAATAAAAACCTCCAGTGAAAATGTTCATTTGTAAATTGAAGACAGATGAAACATGTTAAGTAGAAATTAATTTCACTTTATTTGTGAAATAAAACATATTTAGGCAATTTTACAATACTTTGTAAAAATCCATGCCGAAACGTAAACAAGGCTATATACATGAAGCTCGAAAGCTTGTAAAGATTGAGTTGGTTCTAGAACTTCTTTGAAGCATTTAATGTAGTATATAATAAAACGTATACTACCATGACAACGTGCGTATTTTCTTAAGATGGCAGCACAAGACAAAATTTGACATAATCAAAAATAAAAGGGGTAATTTATGGCTCAAATTGAACTGCTCAGTGATCATAATACTTAATAATTTCAACAATTATAATAAAAAAATAGCTTTTCTACAATTTTTGTAGTTGTGGCACTTCTCAGGGGGGCAAGTTTTAGCAGGTGGAAACTTGCGCATCACATAAAGTGCCCATACATACTCCATGAAGAAAAATAGAATGCTTCGCCAAAAATGTGAGGCACGGAATTGCCCTAAAATTGAACCTGAATGATGAAACCCCCCCTGAACCCATGAATGACTCATCAAAGGAATGTCTGTGAAGCACTCTAAAAACAGGTGTTCAAAAGATAAGCTGAGAAAGGGGCTTTTTGCACTTAAAAGATGCATTTTTTTGTTGATCTGTAGAATAAAGTATCCCGTCGAAAGGCAAAGAGTGAGGCCGTAAATAAAAACATACAGGGGACCTGGTGAATTAGCAAATGATTGGATAGTGATTGCAGATACATTGCACGTAATTTAGAATATTGGAATGGTAGAAAGGGATAATAAATTAACTTTAATAAGAGATAAATCGCCGAAATACACAATAACTATAAATTAATTTAAAATTTTAAGGGGAAGGGGGAACATTATGAATTTTGAACTCTAATTAATTTGGAAAAGTTGCATCAATGAAAATAGTCATAACATACGGGTCCACTAACACCCTGTGCTTTGCTGCAAATGGTTCATCAGTTCGAGGAGACAGGAAGTTTTGCAATTTGATCAGGATGAGGATGAAACAACGGATACCGCAGGTGGCTAAAGATGTTGCAACCACTGTTGTTGAACAGTTCAATGTCATTGAACGTGTAGTGCTTGCTCCATAGCAAAGCAGTTGGATTTACGAAACACAATGGTATGGAGGTGTTTGCAGAAATAACTGGAAGCCTATCTGTATAAGATCCGTGCCTTACAAGAGTTAAAATCTGTCAATAACGATGTGTATGAAATGTTCACTTTGACGTTCTTGGCATGCATGTGGGCAGATGGGATTGCCTTACTTGATGTAGTGGTTTCTCATGATACTAATGGTTATACCTCTGTTGTTCATAAACTCACTTTTACCAATTCCTGTATTCCCACTAATTTGTTTCACCCTGTTTCTTCTAAAGAAAAAAGCTGTTATACCTATTTTATCATGTCTTTAATGTCTGTTCTTCTATTGATAGTTTGCATGACAAAATCGACTGTATCTTATATGTTGGGTATGAAGCTTACTCCTTTGAATTGATTTATCAAATTTTTTCCACTATTCATTCTAAATTTATCTATCCCAAAACCAAACTTGCCCCCTTCTTCTGGCATTTTGCTTTACAAATCCAATCCTCCCTACAATCTTAAGATTTTCCATCCTGTGGCTAAGTTTTGTCGTGAATTTAAATCTGCCCATTCTAGTACTCCAATGTTTAGTTGTATTTATACTAATAAGTTTAAAAGTATTATTTTAAATCAGTCTGTGTGGTATATGTTGTCTCCCTTATTTCCCTTGATAATAGTTATAAACTTTTAATTGGCAATACTAAATATACTGTTGGCATTAGATTATCTGAACATGCAAGGGATATTAAAAATAATAAATTTTTTGCTGCTTTACCCAAGCTATTATTAATGATAGTTTTGTCCCAGTTTTCGATAAAACTTTTCTTTTTACTAACTATAATAATCATGTAAAATCTTGCTTTTTGAATCCTTATTAATTTATATTTATCATGACTTCATTTGTAATAATGACCCTGTTCAAAACCTCATTTGGGATAGTTTTCCTTCCTAACTATAAAAATTATAATTAAAATATACTTTGAAATTTGAATTATTACTTTTACAAATGGCCGTGAAATGAATTTACTATTAAACTTTACATTAACATTTAAACCACATAACCAATTAATTAAAAACCATTATAAATATATTTACCTGAGAGATTCACCTAATTTTTTTCATTGTGTTACACCTGAAACAAATATCTAGGTAAAAGAGTGTGGATCATGGAGATGTGGAAATGAAATCTCAAAGACAAAAAGATTAGTGTACACTATAATTTTATTAATCTGCTAAAGAAAAACCCCACCCATTTATAATCTACCCTACAGCCACAGCAATCCAAAAGGGATTCCCTAAAACAACATGACATACACTAGAAACATAAAATTAGATATAAAAAAATTAATGACCTGGGACCTGTCGACCCAAAATTGAATGTTTTAAGAACTCACAGAAACCTTTAAAAATAACGGGGTCTCCTGGATCCAGGGCTGATGAGGAACATGGAGCAAACAAACAAACAGATCGGATTGGATAGGATGGTCATATGCAAGGAATTCTCAATCTTTGTACGCTGCCAGGAACGGGATCCCAACAAAGTAAATATAGCTGGTTCCTAAGTTAATGTGGTGGTCAGGAAGATGACTTAGAGCATTCGGCTAAATGGACCCTCGCAACTCACTGGGAAATCTAAATGTCCCTACACGAGAGAGGGCTCATTGCCTTTCCTTAACCTTTTTTGCATCGATATAATTCTTCCTTCCATTCGAAACAATGATGGCAATAAAGTACTCATCCCCTTTCTGAGCCTTTAAAGATAACACTTGACCCACGATGCAGACCCCCGAGAACAGGAGGTTGCTCGCCGCAATCCTCTTCTTAGTGTGCCTGGCTCAAAACTGTCTTCTTTCTGCCCAAGTTGTTGGCAGGCAGAATTCTGAGAGTCACCAAGATGATACACATTTCCCGCCAATGAGTGAGAAAATGTGCCACCCGCACTGTCACAATGATAGGTGAAAAGCGGGCAAGGCACCAATCCAGCTCTGACAAAGTTATTCCGGTGCACACGGCACACAGAATCCCTGGTAACTACATGGAGAAGATAACATTATTTAAAAATAATTTCTTTTGAAATATTTAATTTTTTAATAGATTTAAAAAAAAAATAGTTTTTAGGTAACAAATTAAAAAGCATAAAATGTTTACCAATTAAAAAACATAAAATATTTACCAATTAAAAAACATAAAATGTTTACTAATTATAAAACTATTGATATAAAAAATAAATGATAATTGTCATGCCATTTATGCATTGTAATTAATTTATACTTATGTTGCCTCACAACTAGGGCTGTGCAGTCCGAGTCCATATAAAATATCCTGATTAATTATTGATTATTATTTTTAAATAGTGTTATTTAGGAGTCAGAGTCAGGATATTTTTACAGACTCCGACTCCACCCCAAACTGCTTCCGACTCCATTCTTAAATAACACTATTTAAAAATAATTTCTTTTGGAACATTTAATTTTTTAATAGAATTTTTTAAAAATAGTTTTTAGATAACAAAGAAATAAAAAACATAAAATATTTTATCAATTTAAAAACTATTGATATAAAAATAAGAAATTAAATGATAGTTATGTCATGACATTTATGCATTGTAATAATTTTTTTTCTTAATTATGTTGCCTCATAACCAGGGCTGAGGAGTGGGAGTCCATAAAAATATCTTGACTCTGACTCCTAAATAACACTATTGAAAAACAATTTCTTTTAGAATATTTAATGTTTAAAAATAGTTTTAAAAATAGAAAATTTAGATTTTTTAAAAATAATTTTTAAGTAATAAATGAACAAAATCTAACAGTTAAAAAACTATTATATGAAAAATAAAAACTTAATTTATATTTATGTTGGTTTCGAAGTTGGATATTAGAATACAAGGGGAGTTGGTGTTGGACAGTAGAAAAAAAAGAGTCAGAGTCTAAGGTTTGAGGTACCAACTTCACAGCTTTGACTTACAACTCTGGAACTTTAGTGAAATATTTGTTCATCAAGAAAATTACTTTCTCCCATTTTATGACCCTTTTGGTGGCAAATTTCAGGCTGGAGGATTAACTTTTCCTGAGAAATACTATACTCATAAATAGAGACATGGTAGTGTAAAAAGAGGCATGGGGAATTTTGCTCTGAAAGGGAAAAGGTAGGGCACCGTGCCCTTCTAAAATGACCTAGCTGGAACATTATATTTACATTTGAAACTCCCCCAAGTTGTGTTACATATAATATAATAATTTTTTTTTTTTGCTCGAAAATTAATGTATGCATAAAGAATGCATCTTAATTACAGTTAGGATCCTTCAACAAGAGGGTACCCTAGACCTGAAAGTACAGGTTTGGTCCTGCAGAGACATGGTAAAATTCATTTTGAGATTTCATATTATTTTTTAGGAAAAGGATTCTGTTTCTTGTCCTTGGCAGTGAGTTTTTAACGCTTCCCAACATAGTTGAAGTGACCAACATAGTGAACTTTGGTCATCCTGTCTGTCTGTCCGTTTGCACGATAACTGCCTTTATAACTTTATCAAAATGAAATTTTAGTATGTTGTTAAAATGGTCTGTGGGACATATGAGAATGTAAATGAATAATATCACCCAATCACTTTCGGATTGAACCCGGGTTGAAAAAACGAAATACATTGAACCCTATGGGACCTAATTTTTTTAGCCTTTTTTAAGGGAAGTTAAAATTCACAAATTGCTTTGAAAATTTTAGGAGATATTTAAATTATCCGTTGAAATGTATAACATAAATTTCAGCAAAATATGTTCGGTAGTTTTTTAAATAAAAATTAAAATAGTAATTACACCTATGATATATAAAGAGATCATGTGACTCTTTGCAAAATAAAATATGGCATCCATTTTGTGTCAAGATCGTGATTTTTAAAGACCCTTTAAATTTGTATTTAATGTTGCATCCGTCCTGAAACTGCTTTATTTTTGCATATTATCTGTGTATCTAAATTCCATGCCTACGCAATTATAATATTTTTGTGTCTAAATGATCATTAAACTTTGATTATTTCTACAATGAAGCCTACTTTTAATGGATGCAGAATGTAAACAAATTAATTGTAAGATGAGTTGTATAGGAATTGCTGTTTTTTTTTCACGCAATATTATTTAGCTCTGGAGTCTAGAATATAAGTGATATGAATGAAATATTCATTGATTTTACATACGATTTATATTTCGATGACATCATTTGAATAAAGTTTGAATGAAGTTTTAAGCATGCAGTTAGAAAGTACTTTTACCTCCATGGTTTTAATTTCCCAAGTAAAATAAATTATTATAGTTCCATGATAATTAAAAAAATATCGCTGCTCAATGTATCATATTTTAGAGATGTTTAAATAAAATTACAGTTGGAAAGTGTCTTATAATCAATGCTTTGTGCATGATTGATCTTTCTTGTTTTAAGATAAATTGGTGTTTTCTGTGAGGTTTCAATACTTTTTGTAGAAATATGTATCAACATGATTATGTAACAATGATATAGCAGGCATTGTAAATTGTACTTTACCACTGAGAACAATTTATTTATATTTTTTCAATTTTTGAAATTCTAAATCAAATATATTTTCAAATTTTAAAAGAAAAGTATGTACCTCTCACCAGAACACACAAAATGAGCCATCATTGATTAAAATCAGTTCAGTAGTTTAGACTGTAGGTCTATCAACATTGAAGAAAATCTGATGTAGGCAGCACATGACTTTTCCTATATAATGCAATGCATTTACTTTTTTCACAGTGAAAAAATGATGTACAAGATCCATGGCACAATGTTGAATTGTATATCTGACGCTTCTTTGAATGACAATATGTAAAACTATTTGGAGTACTCAATTAACTTGCAACTCTAAATCGACAATTATCAATACTGATAGCATATATATTAAAATATTTTAATAATTCATTAATTTGGCATCATTTTTTCAATTTTGATGATATTTTTGTTAATTTGGGGCAAAATGTCGCCAATTTGGTGATATTTCACTACAGTAGTTGCCAACTTCAAATTTATTGCCAAGCGGTATAGACAACAGAAGGAAAAGCTTTCTTTTAAATTACTATTGGTGAATTGTTAAGCTCAAAATACAAAGTATCTTCTCTTGTGAATGGAATGAACTAGATCCATGTGAATAATGTTAAAAATTTATCGCATGATATTATACATAAAAAGTAAACATATTTCACAATAGTTATGCTTTTTTCATTTTTATGTGATTTTTTTGATGAATGTATTTGAAAACGTGCAATATCTCAAAAATGGTTTATGCCAACATTCTAAAGTTTATGTCATTCATTTTCTAATGGAAAAAGTACATGAAATAATCATGTACATAACATTATTAAAGGTTCAGATATTTTGATTTTTTCAAAATTACATTCAATTTGAAGGGTTCTGGACATTTGATTGTGTTTCAAATTAAAAGGCTTCCAGTATTCACTGATTGTAATATTTCTGCTAAATTTCATTCAAAATTCTCCAATTGTTCATGAGATATCACTTCTACAAATTAACGGACAGATACACTAACACACACAGACATCACTTCAAAAACATTCAATTCAAGTGGGATGCCTGAAATGTGCTCTTATGTCGAAAAGTCAAATTTGAATTTTTAACCCTGTCACAATACTTTCCCTATTTATAATACTATATAACGAAAGTAAAAATGGCCAAAATATAATATTTTTTTCAATTTTTGAAATTTTAAATCAAATTTATCTTTAGGTTTTAAAAGAAAGTTATGTACAGCTGCGGAAAAAAAAACCCGCCCCACCCTCTGTTAATCGAGCATCGTAGAGAAAATTGAAAGAGATACCATTCGATTAGGAATAACATCCTCTACAAATTAATGTGCGTAAAATTTGCATAAGGGGCCATTTTCATATCTAAACGCATACAAACCTTGAAATTTTCAATGACAATTTTGACGTCACCCACAAGTTCTAGACCCCCAAATTAGTCCAAATTTAAATTTTCATGACGTTTCTATCTTTATATCCAAAGATATTCAATATTCCGGAATGTGCAATTTTCGGGGATCAGCTCCATATTGAAAATTGCAATTTGAAGGACTATGTTTCGTTGATTGACTACAGCACTGTTGTAAATTATTGAACTATCCTCTTGACATTCAGCATTATGGCTTACTTCACAGCTAAAGGGTCGCATGTTCGATTCCTTCATGAGAGGGGAGCATTTTCATGGCTGGGTGTGGTGTTGTCTTGTGTGTGTGTGTGTGTTACTAAGGCAGTGGGCCTGTAATGGGTAGGATTATGTGAGCCTCAAATATTATCATGATTATTAGAGGTAAATCACGATTATTATCACATTTTGTGGGCGATTTCAACTCACAGTAGCTCTGGAACTATTAATCGACAGTAACATAAGTAGATCCCATTTATAACAATACAAGTTTTCACCCTTCAATACAGTAGCAGAATTACGTTGATTAGGTTGCATCTATACAACACTGTTTATGCAAAGTTTTTATTAAAATTGGGTAAAAATAAATGCCCGTTTTCTTAAATAAAGATTAACTTACAATTAATATAACTTTTTCAAATTAGTAATTTTTTAAAACTAATATACGACCCCTAAAATCATCGTGATGCTGAATATTTAAACATTTCAAAAGAACTAGAGGGCGGAAACACCTGGAATTTTACATAAACGTATAAAAAGTCTTTGTGAATTGATTTTTATCAAAACATGTCCAGGTTTGTATTCATATTTTTTCGATTATTGATTTCATAATTAATATTTCCACAAAAATAAAAATCATGTAAATGTGTTTGGGTTGTTTAGAAATAATCAGCATGAGTAGATAATTATTATAGAAGATATGAATGGAAATCTTGGAAACTAATTTAACATTAGGAGCTCAAAACTTTACATACTCGCAACTCAGAAACGCTTCACCCAAATAACATGAAATTTGGTATCACAGGTTAAATTTTGCTCTGGATTCGAACTATGTTGTTAAACTTGGGTGTTGCCATTGAACATTTCAAAGTTTGTACGTGTTTAGATATGAAGGCGGCCCCTTATGCAAATTTTACACATATTAATTTGTAGAGGATGTTATTCCTAATCGAATAGTATCTTTCAATTTTCTCTACAATGAACGATACTCTATTAACAGAGGGTGGGGCATTTTTTTCCCCCGCAGCTGTACTTCCTATCAGAACACACATAATAAGTCATCATTCATTAAAATCAATTCAGTAGTTAAGGTTGTAGGGCCACCGAAGGAAAAAAAGAAGCAAGAATGACAATCATAAAAAGTGTCATTTAAAGTTCTTTTTTTTTTCTTGGGTGCTACTGCACTAATTGTAATTTTTTGTTTTTCTCAATTTTGTGACCAATTTACAAAGAAAAAAAAAGCAAGTCTTAACTTTCTTAGGAAATGAGCCACAGACTCCCGAAATTCGAGGTTTGTTACATCCAAGTATAATATATACTTTTCTGCTACAGATTGAGATCTGATGACTTGGTGGGGTGAAATGGTACCATGTTCCTAAAATTCATCTCAATATGTTTAAAGTCTGTTAATTTGTTTTAGGATTGCAAGATTTTGCTCCCAAAGAAAATGATTATGATGTTATTTGGTGTCAGTGGGTGACTGGCCATTTAACAGATGAAGATTTTGTAACATTTTTGTCAAAATGCAAGAAAGGGCTGAAAGAAAATGGGATTATTTTTGTTAAAGACAATTTATCTTATGAAGAAACTGATATAGATAATGAAGATGGCTCTGTTACTCGACCACGTCAATTACTTGCAAATATTTTTAAACAAGCTAATTTAGAACTACTTGCTGAAAGAAAACAGTATAAATTTCCTAAAGGTCTGTATGAGGTAAAAATGTTTGCTCTTAGATGATATATCTTTCTGGGTATTTTCTATCGAAAAGTTATAAAATTATTTTGACATCAATATATATCAATATCCTATATATCAATTTTGCTTCTACATGAAAATGTTTAACTGAAAAAAAAAAATAATACTACTAAAAATCTCATTTTGACATTAACTTGTCAAAGTTGTAGAAGTACGAAAGTGACAGTTCACAAATGTGTTCAATTTAATGCATTTAAAATATATATTGTTCAAAATGGATTTTATATTAAAAAAAAATAATACATCAAATAATTTAAAGTTGAAATTTATGACTATTGTTTTAAATGATATTCTGCATGACTTATAAATTAACACTTGTAAAGTGTATTATACATGTTTGACTAAGTAAATTTGTATCAAATTTTATTCATCACCTTTGTGTATAAATAAACAAGAAAACTTCCAGTTAGGCATATCTCAATAAACTACCAATCCTGTTTCCTTAAATCATTTTTTTTTACTCATTTACTCTACACACACACACACATGAAATAAATTCCTCATTTTAAACAGTTTTGCAGCCAATTTTAACTATTTTTGGCTAATTACCCAGTTTGATTATATTGCAGGTATTGATAATAAACTGATTTGCAAAGTAAAATGCAGTGAAAATAAAGATTAAAGGGCAGACATACATTTCAAAAATCCTTTGGATTTCTTTTTTAAGTGCAACAAGTCTAGGGGCATAAATGCCCAAATAAATGCAAAGCTATGTTGGCCAAACTAGAGATGGTGAAACCGGACCCTGTTAATTCCACTTAAGAAGGAAATCTAAATGATTTCAGAAAGATACATCTGCTCATTTATCTTTATTTGCACTGCATTTTAATGTGTGAACAAGTTCATTATTGATTGTGCTCAGTCACATGCTTTACTTATCGCAGACATTGTGTTAGTTTTGAAAAATGCATTCTGCTTTTAACTTACTACATTTTATGCTTTAAAATCAGTATTAAATTTACTTTCATTTATTTTAATTACCATTGTGTTGAATCAAAGTTCTTTAACAATAAAATGTGCTAAATCAAAAAGTTTTCTAACATGCAGGTTTGTATTATTTTGTTCATCATGGAATATATCGTCCCATACAAAAAAATATGAAATTTTTTCTTGAATTTACTTATTGAATAGTACAAACAAATTGAAAAATAAGGCAGATGAATAAACAATAAAGAGAAATAGTAATAGAACATTATATTTTAAAGGGGCATTGATGCCTATTTCCTTCCATGCTAATGTTCTATCAGAAAATAGAAGATATATTTTTGCTCTGTTTCACCCCCAATAACTTTGGTCTTGGATATACACTTTTACACAGGCTTTTTAAAAAAAAAAAACTTGATTTTGAAGTTTTTGAGAAATTTAAATATTTTATAAAGGAATGTTAGAAAATAATAAATCATTCTTTAAGTTGTATTACTTCTTTTTTAACATTTTCTACATTAAAGTGTATATCAAAGATAAAAGTTATTGGGAGTAAAAAGAGAATAAAAATATCTCTTCTACTTTGAGAAAAGTCTGCAAATATTAACATGGAGATAGGCATCAGTGCCCCCTTAAAAGACTACCACATATTTCGGATACTATATAGTCATTTTATATATAATCTGCTGAAGATTCAATATTGCTTTAAAATCTACTTTACTACTTTTATAAGCATCTAACTTTAACATACCTTAACAGTCAAGTAATATAAAATTGCAACATTGTATTAAAAAAATCGTAGTTCAAGTCTTAATAAAAATTAAAATAAATAGTCACAAAATTTGTTCGCTGTTTAGTGAATTCTAGAGTAAATTTTTCATTTCATTATTTTGCATAATTTTATGAACTACTAGTATAATGCTTGACCTTGCATATGAAAGGTTTAAAAATCTATATTTCTTGCTGAAATTTTTCTTTGCAATTTAAT
Organism: Amaurobius ferox; assembly: GCA_951213105.1. Taxonomy (NCBI): domain Eukaryota; kingdom Metazoa; phylum Arthropoda; class Arachnida; order Araneae; family Amaurobiidae; genus Amaurobius; species Amaurobius ferox. The sequence goes on along the minus strand of OX578139.1, from coordinate 81,170,076 downwards.
ACGGGGCAGGGATAGACCAGTAATTAAGGCGAGAAGATTGCATTCAGAGGTGCTGGGTTTTAACATTGCTGTGTTAAAGTGTCTATCAAAGTTATTATGGAAAGAAAAACAGAAAAGAAAATCTCTTCTAGTTTCTAAAAAAAGTAGGCAAACAAATTTAGGTTTTAAAACCTAAATTTCTCTTTACAAGCTAATGTAAATTGTAGGGTGGGGCAGGGTGTAAAGCATGAGGATCACACTCAGAGGTTCTGGGTTCGATTCTAGTTAGTGCCCAAAACTCATGGGTAGAGGCATGACAAATCTGTAGGTCTAAGTCCATCCGAAAAGTGATGGCCAGGTCTAAATTAGGTGGTATCAGGCCAAGTCAGATTTCTATCATAGTGTGGATGTGATCTTTAACCCTTTCCGGACAGCAGTCTTGAATACGCGTTATCAATTGACATGTCGACCGTCCGGAAAGGGTTAAACTAAAAGATTCTGCATCCTCTTTTCCTTTAATTTGGCCATTGGTCTTGGGCATTGAGGACTAATTAAAGGAGAGAGTTTCAGAGTTGCAATGACTGCCAAATAAAATCATGTGATATTAGGATGAATTTCCAATGCACTGCATTTCAATTGCAATTACTAACAGAGTGTCTCAATTTATAATACAAAAAAAAAAGTTTAATGCTGTTGTACACTTGACTGCAAGGAGAAATATGTATGCATATGTGTGTCGCCGTGAGTTTGTGGAAGTAATATCTCATGAACGGAGTATTTCAAACAGAATTTGGTACAAAAATTATAATTGGTAAATACCAGAAGCCTTTTTGTTTTAAATGCAATCGAATGTTTGGAAGATAACACTCAAATTTTTGAAAAAGTCAGTCTTCAATAATGTTATGTAAATAATCATTTCCTAGAATTTTACATTGGAAAACAATTGACACAAACTTTAAAATGCTAGTATGAAGTTTCAACAGCTCAACTCGAGATATTGCACTTTCTTTAAATAAATTTATTTTCACATAAAATAAAAAAGTATTAACTAGTGAAATATGCAGAATAATTAAAGCATTCAATATGCGGCTTTACTTACATATAAAAGAGAACATTTTTTTAAAACTGAGAAACACAAAGATTGTTTTTATAAAAACAAAGTTTTATTCAGATTAAAAAAGCATTAACTAGTAAAATATAATTAAAAAAGCATTCAATATGCGGCTTCATTTATATATAGAAGAGAAATTTTTTTTAAAATTGAGAAACACGAAGATTGTTTTTATAAAAAAAGTTTTATTCAGATAAAAATAAATACAAAAACAAAATTGTAAATTTAAGTAATACTAGCATATATTTACAAAAATTGGTTCATGACAAAATTTATAAATAAAAATATCACTAAAATAAAATGCATTGTGTCAATATGGAATTTAAGTAAATAAATGCTTTATATGAGAAATATGAGCTGTAATATTTAGAGTTTTTCCCAAATTTATGTATTTTAATGAATTTTCATATGCATTTTTAAAACAAGTATTCCTGGTTCTAAAATACCAGGCAGTTGGTAAAAACTGTGCACCAATATAAATTGTTTTCTAAGAAACATTATTTTAAAGTTCATCTTTGGCAGCATCATCATCAGATCCTCCTGGTGCTCCTGCAGCATAAAGTTTAGATATTATAGGCTGAACAACATCTTCCAATTCCTTTTTCTGCTTATTAAACTCGGATGCTTCTGCATCTTGATTCTCATCAAGCCACTTAATTTTCTCTTCCAGTGCCTCTTCTATTTTTTCTTTCTCTGATGAACTTAATTTTGCACCTAATTTTTCTTTGTCATTAATCTGGTTTTTTAGGGAATATGCATATGATTCAAGCTCATTTCGAGCTTCAACTTTTTCTTTTATTTTCTTATCATCCTCAGCAAACTGTTCTGCATCTTTAATCATACGTTCAATGTCATCAGGAGTTAACCTATTATGGTCATTAGTAATTGTAATTTTTTCTTTGATGCCAGTGCCTTTATCTTCTGCAGTTACTTTTAAAATACCATTTACATCAATTTCAAATGTTACCTCAATCTGTGGAATACCTCTTGGTGCTGGTGGTATGCCATTTAAGTCAAATTTTCCCAAAAGATGATTATCTTTGGTCATAGGTCTTTCACCTTCATAAACCTAGAAATAATTGAAATGTTAAATATGATATCAGTTTTAAGAACTATTTACTTTATATTGTAATCAAAATAAATACAATGTGAAAATTAATTTTTTTTTTCTTTTGGGAAACAAATAGATTTCCTAAAATGTATTTATATTTATTTAAATATGTGTTCATAAGATCGTTCTTATGACTTGATTTCTTCTGAAAATGGTCATAAATCATACCATAATCTTAAATAACATCAATGCTAAAAATTATAGTACAGTATGGGATTATTTATCTGGCATTCCAACATCTGGAAACTCCCAAAACTGGAATTCATCAAAATAATGCCAAATTTTATACCAATAAATGATTTTTTGCCAAAAATTGTGCCAAATAGCATATTTTTTTAATCTTGCCATATGATCAGGTGTTAATTATTATGAATATTTCATAGTTTCTATGGAAAACATCCTCTTAATAAGAATTACGGAATTTGGTACATATGTAAGTATAATCCTTTTTCTATTCTTGGTGATTTTAGGTGAGATTCTGGCAATCCCTGTTATGATTTAGAGAATATTCCATTCTGGCGACACTTTCTGCATCTTTTGTCCCCAAGGTAAAAATCACAACATTCCATTTTGATAACCCTTTCCATTTCCATGTCTTTTGTCGCCATCTATTGTTGCCCTTTTGTTGCCAAAGTAAAAATAAATTTTTTTTCTGATGTTTATGTTGTGCTTTATGAGCCACAGAACACCAGTTGCTATGTGAGACCTCCAACAGCTAGCGGTACCGGATTCTATGATGTTTGCCCATGCTTGAATTGCTACAGATCAACTGTTGCACAAATGGTGACAAAAGGGCAATTTTTACCTTAGAGACAAAAGAGTGACAAAAGACTGGGAAAGGGTCGCCAGAATGGAATGTTCTTCAAATCATAGCACAGATTGCCAGAATCTCACCTAAAATCATCAAAAATAAAAAAAGGGATTATACTACATCTGTTCCTGGAATTTCCATATTTCTTATAAGGAAAATTTAGTCATGTATGATGTTAAGCCATGCAACAGTGGGAATTTATGCCCACATTTAACACTAATTTATATCTCTTTTTTTCTTGGACATAATAAACATGCTTCTTAAAGAAATTATAAATTTGGTTTAAGGTCATTTGATTGTTACCTCCATATAGCATCTCCTAAATCACAGAGGGGTTGCTCGTTTCTTATTAGGTCTGAGAGTTGTGTCTAATGTTTTTTTGTTTTATTTGACAAAAAATTATAAGAAAATGTTTTGCGACAGTTGTTTCCACACCACAGTGCACACTTATGCAAATTTCTTGGAGAGAACGTAAAAATGTATCATTCTCACATTTGTACAATGCAATTTTGGTCTGATTTTTTTTTTTTTAATTGAATGCTGAAAAGACCATTTTAGAATCCAGATTTTAAAAATTAATTTGAGTTATCCTTTTTCAAAATGTTTAGGGGGCAGGGGGGAATTTGGGCTATAAAACGGGATTTAAAATCAATCTTCGTTTGACTTCTTTAGACAGTGTGTTTTCTTGTGAACCTCCAACTTTTGCATTTTCTACCGACCTTTGGACAACTATGCAAATCTTTTGATGTTTGAAAGGTTTAAGGAAAATTTCCTTATTTTAATTTTACAATGAAATTCCATAATTATTGGGATTTGTTTTCTTCAATCCATGTTCTCTTCAATAACAATGTATGTTCTTTCCATCCCCCAATAAGAACATACCCAGTGGGGGAGGCATCCACAGGGACCGTACCCTCCTTCCCCTATCACCAACCTCTCGGATGGACTTACGGACCCACACGTTTAACGTGATCGTATTCCGCGTTAACACGGCTGCAGTTTTGGCAGTGGCGGGAATCGAACCCAGACCTACCGAGTGCAATTCCCGTGCCCTCAACCCCGTGGAGTTAACAAATTTTGGTTTAGTTTAATGACGTTAAAACTAATAATGAAATTTTAAGGCACCGCAACAATCTCCATAACTTTCTTTTTATTTATTTTTTTATTTCTTCAGTGTTTAAGCTTTTCATTAACATCATTTAAAATATCCTCATTCCATAGTTCCATATATCCATTTAAAATATCCATATCGTTCTATCATTTAAAATATAAATATAATAATTTCAGCCGATGTATACAAATACATCACCACAATTCAATCTACCATAACTCAATCATTTAAATTTTATAATGACCATATGCTAAGCTCTTAATTTTATCATTTAAAATATCACTCTAACCCGATGCAACGGCGTGACGTCCCCCCCATTTCTGGGCAGGGCTGTCAGGGAAGAATCGGAGCTTGGCCGAGAAATATAAAATCATCACGTCTTTAAAATTACGATCCTGCGGGCAATTTTCATTATTTCTTGACCAGATTGGAGAATGCCAGATCTTTGACTTTTCTAAAAATGTAAATTATTAGTCGAAATTATGAGTAGTTTTTACGATGGGAGGATTTAAAAATGAAAGTTGGTTTTTTTGAACCGAAAGTGACTTTTGTTTTAAAATCTTTAAAAAATATTAGAAATTGAGATATTTTTACTCGCAATTGTCTGCTCTTTCCGGTGATGTGATTTGTTTTTTTCTACGACATCTGGATCGTGGAGAAAAAAGGGCAAAAAACAGTCGAAATCGCATAAAACATTAAATAACTAAAAAAATAATTAAAATTTTAAAAATCAGTTTTCAAGTGTCCCCTTCCCACCACCCCGGGTCTCCGATTGCCAAATTTCGTAGCTCTCTGATGCGCAGTCGCTGAATGTATAGTGTATAAGACAAACAGACAGACAGACATTGTCTTTTATTATATAGATTTACTACGATCCCGGGAATGGTAGAAATCAGTGCTAAAAAAGCGGAAAATCGTTGTTTCCGAGGAAGTATACCATGTCTGGTTAATTGATAAATTTCAAACAAAAAAAGCCGGAGAATTTCGTTAGTAATCCAGAGGTCGGAGAAGTAATGAAAAATCCGGAGTCTCCAGCCAAAATCCGGAGAGTTGGCACGTCTGCATCTGTAATCTTATGGACGTACTTTTGATCAAATAGAGAAAAATTTCCCACTTAGCTAAAAAATCCCTTTTATAGGGAATTTTTTGGGATATTATCCCTAAATGTAGGGATTTTTTCAAAAAATCGTTAAAATCAGGAGATGTATCTTCAAAAGCGGAAAATTGGGAGAAACACTAAAAAATCGGGAGTCTCCCGCCAAATTCAGTAGAGTTCGCACATATGTGATTGCCATATTTAGTGACGACCACTGGTGAGCAAAGCCTGCTAGTAGAATATGAAAGTATAAAAAAGTCTTGCAATTTAACACATTTCTTTTAACCATACTCATATTCAATTAATATAGATGGTTATACAATCAACCCAGATAAAAGTGAATGTAATGCCAATTTGCTTCCTTGTCAAGTATTATTCGCTGCTGATAACGTCTAATTGCAAGTTGTTGTTGTTGAGACCCAGACCGTCCGACCTACCAGAAAGGTGTAAGGTAACTGTTTGGACAGCCGGGAAGTGCCACCCAATTTAGACCGAAACTCAGTATGGGGAAGCATCCACAGGGACCGTACCCTCCTTCCCCTACTACCAACTTCTCGGAAGGACTTACGGACCCACATGTTTAACGTGATTGTACTCCACATGAACACGGCTGCAGTTGTGGCAGCGCACAAACCACCGGGCTACCGCGCCTGAAAAGTGCCAACGGCACGCGGTGTTCCAAGGTGGTCACCCACCCAAGTACTAACCGCGCCCGATGCTGCTTGACTTCGGAGATCTAACGAGAACCGGTGTTTTTAGCATGGTAGGGCCGTTGGCTGCTTATAGCAAGTTGTGAATTATTTGAATACAAGTATTTAATTTCTAAAAATTTTCTGTTTAATAATCTGTGGTTTTATAAAAATGTGAGTCACAAATAACTATATAAATGGTACCTAAAATGTTACAAATCATGTCTTGTACACTGAATATTAATCTCTACATATCATTTCATTATTTAGCAACATATTTATTACAATTAACAATGTTTTTCTCTCCAACATGTTCTACAATTAGTATTTTAAATCACAGCCAGAAATTAATTTTATAATGTAAAATTGTTCGATATGGTTATGAATCACTAACCTGAATAGTAACAGTGGGCTGATTATCGGCTGCTGTAGAAAATATCTGAGACTTTTTGGTTGGAATAACTGAATTTCTTGGAATAAGCTTTGTCATAACACCACCAACAGTTTCTATGCCTAAAGTGAGTGGATTCACATCAAGTAGAACTAATTCACCTGTATAAAAAAATTGTTGAGTTCTTATATAATCATTTTAGTACAGTATTTATGGAATACATAAGTTAAGTAGTTTTCAGATTAAAAGATATACTGTAAGAACATTGTATAGATCTAAGCAGTAGTTACTAATTATATTTCAATAGTCCATTTTAAAAACTTGCTATGCATTTATAGTCCAATCACAGATACCTAAGAGCTATACAACTGGTAGCCCAAAATTAAATTTTATTTTACCATCAAGAAATGAATACATATTTATACTTGATTTAAAATAACTTTAGACCTAATAAAGTAATACACAATACAGAAATAGGAGTTACAATAGTCTTCACAATTAGTTTGACACAAAAATTTATCCTTGACTAAAATTTGCAGCACAAATGCCTAGAAGGAAATATTAATTTTGACTCCTTCTGGAAATATTTATCCTTGACAAAATAAATTGTAATATAATTTCTTTATAAATTCAACACATTGGATTTCATTTTCAGACTATTTTAATTTTCAACTTATCTCAGTTGCTACTTTTGTCTTATAACCAGGTCAAGTCATTTTTGACTTCATTTACTATACATTAGCATGGTCAAACTGTAAATCGACTATTTATTCAAAAGATGTGAAGCAGAATATCTAAAATTATAACTCAATGTATACAACTGTTAATACTAAAAGAAAGTAATAAGACAAAAGTTACCTGTATCTTCTTCTCCACTCAGAACACCAGCCTGAACTGCAGCTCCATACGCAACTGCTTCATCGGGGTTAATACCACGAGATGGCTCCTTGCCATTAAAAAATTCTTTAACCAGTTGTTGAATTTTAGGAATACGTGTAGAACCCCCTACAAGAACTATTTCATGAATATCTTTCTTTTGCAAGTCTGCATCTTCTAAAACTTTTTGAACAGGTTTCATGGTTGAACGGAAAAGATCCTACAAGAAAAATTTAACTTGAATATAAAAAACATAGAAAGGAAATATATATGAAAAATATATAGTTGTCAAATGTTTTATTGAATATTTGCATTTTATTTGTGATTGTACAAGGTTATGAATTACAATTTTCTTTTAAAATATATACAATTGCAAACTTACTACATTTTCAATTTTTATTATTAAAATTACATTGGGATGTTTTACTTACTATTCTACTGCCATTATCTATATGAGCTATAATCTACAACTTTGAACAGAACCAAGCAATAAATGGAAATTATTAAAATATAATAGTGAACACTCAGATCCTGATGTTATTATCATTTGTCAATGTGAATGCACCTATAGTCAGTCTTGTTTTCTACCTGAAGAACTTGAAGGTTTGAACACGCTGCAAAATTTATATCTGTAGAGAAAAAGAAAATATTTCCCAGAAAAATCATATTTTATAATAGAAAGTTGAGTCTTAACCTTTTGAACCCTTTGGGACCGTATAGCAGTATCCCCTATTGAATATACGAGGATTAACTGCTATACACTTGGCCCAATGTCTGCTTCTAAAACACATGCTTGAATCCATTTTTTGACATTGTCTTCAAAACGGCCATTGATGAATTGAAACGGTGGCCTCGAAGCTCTGATTTTAGATGAGGGAATAAAAAACAGTCGCACAAAGCTAGGCCTGGGCTGTATGGAGGGTGTGGCACACATTCTATTTCTTTTTGAGCTAATTATTGGGTAACAATATTGCAAACATGAGGATGTGCATGTGAAAAGAGCATGCATGAAGGTGACATATGAAAACCGATTTTTAAAATTTGAATAATTTTTTTTGCTATTTAATGTTTTATGAGATTTCGACCATTTTTTCTCCATCATCCAGACGTCGTAGAAAAATATATGAATTTCAAATCTCAGGGACAAATTCTAATATTTTTTAAAGATTTTAAAACAAAAGTCACTTTCGGCTTAAAAAAATAAACTTTCATTTTTAAATCCTCGCAACGGGAAAAGTACAGACAATTTCGACTAATAATTTACATTTTTAGAAAGCTCAAAGATCAGGCTTTCTTACAAGCCCAATCTGGTTGAGAAATAAGAAAAAGTAACTGCACGATCCAGATTTTAAGGAAGTAATGATGTTCAATTTCTCGACCCAACTGCGAAAAAAGGGATCGATTTTTCACCCACATGCATGCGCATACGCACAGTGTTTCTATTGTGGAGAGGAGGTGGGCAAGATTATGACATCACGGTTCTGATGAGGTTGTGTCAGATACACATAGCGAAATCGAATGGAACATTCGATATTTGTGCATGCCAAATAATGAATGTACGTCATTAAACTAAAACAAACCATCCATTTTATTTGAATAAATTATTCATCCATTTTATTGGAATAAATTACTATTTCATTTTAAATTTCAATTTGCTTGAAATGCATTTATTAATTTTTTATGAACGTCATTTTTTCTTACAACTCAACCCAAACCTTTCACTTTGTTGTGTTAGGAGTTTCTTTGGAGCGGTTTATCCTTTTCAAGATAAGAATTTATTTTACTTCATTATTGTTCTCTTAAGAACATAAACTTCTCTTTCTCTTTTTATAACCTTACGTATTAAGTGTACAGTTTAAGGAAGTAATGATTTTCAATTTCTCAGCCAAACCGTGAAAGAAGGGATCGATTTTTCACCCACATGCACACACAGACGTGTTTCTATGGTGGAGGGGAGGCGGGCGAGGTTATGACATCACAGTTCTGACGAGGTTACAGGTACAGAAATCCTCAGAATCTCACAGTTCACAAACATTAGAACAAATTCATTTTACAAATCAATTTTCAAGAACCCCCTCCTAGAACATTATTTTTCATCTTAAAATTTTATTATTAGTTTTAATGTCATTAAACTAAAACAAACTTTGTTAACTCTACGGGGTTATGGCGCCAGCGAGTTTGCCAAGGTCAGGATTTTCAAGGGTAGTGCTGGTTGCTGAAGGCGGCTAGTTATAAATATGCAAGAATGTTTATATATTTTCCATTTATTCAAATTTGAGTAAGTCCTTAAAATGCCTGAAATCCCTATGGCTAGTCTAGCACTGTCTGTAGAGATATGTTATAAAAAGGAAACTTGTCGGCAACCAAGTAAGCAAAAATAATTAAAGCACCAAATTATAAAAACAGAGTTCATAGGCATCAGAGAGAACCTGGAAAAGTAGGGGAGGGAGGACCTCTAAATGTTTTTTTCATCAAAAAATTTACAGGAGATCTTATATTCACAAAAAGAAATGTTTTGAAGGTGAGAATTCACAGATTTTTTGGGACATCCTAATGAGAATGAGAAAAAAAAAAGGGTGGGGGGGGGGGATTGTAAACTAACATAAGTATACAAAAACAGGAAATTGATAAAGAAATACTTGAACTAGAAAAAAAGTTGCAATGAAGACATGATTTTTTTTGTACTGGAAATGTAATATTTTATCTTTTTTTTTATCGTGAAGTAATGGATAATAAGATATTAACTAACAAGTAAGTAATATTTTAATTCCTAAGTATGAAAAGTGGTGATCCAAACATTATCTGCATTATTTAAGTATATCTTTAATTATTTATTGTAATAGATAGCAAATAATAATAATTGTTGTCATAAGAGGGTGTTAAATATATAGTAAATGCCAGTTTGTTTATATATTATTTACAGTAAACCTGGAAATTTATAAAAATTCGTCTGGAAAACCTGTAAAAAAAATAAATAAATAATAATAATAATAATAATAATAAAAAAAAAATTGGGAAAATGTCAAATTAAATTAACTTTTAAAAAATATTTGAAATGTATTACTCACTTGGCAGCATAATTATATTTGATTCTTATCTCCCCTCATTTATTCTATGTCATTTTATTCTATGATTCAATAAATTAAGAGTATAAATTATAGAGCGATTAGTAGTGTTTCAACTGCCCATACTATTTCACCTGAACACAAAATGACATCCAAGAAATCAAGCAGATTTCAGTCTTGAATCATCTATCTATGCAGAAATCAATCAGGGTTCGCAGATTTTGCTCTTATTAAAACAAACTATTCATAAATTCTAAAAAGTAGTTCAGTACAGGATCGTTTATCTGGTGTCTTGATATCCGGAATGATCCTAAAACTGGAATCGGGAAGAATGATGCCAAATTTTGCTTCAACAAACATAATTTCGCCCAAAATTAGTCAAAATAGCATTTTTTCTTTTTAAATCTAATCCAAAATGTTATTTTCTACCAATTTTTTTGTAGTTTCTATGGAAAACGTCCTTATAATACGAATTTTCTATATTTTCCTAGGGAAAACTGCCATCGGCCGCCGAAAATTTACGTCTGTGTAATTCATTAATATCTCATTTTTCTTGGCCATGATATATTATATGCTTCATAAAAAGTTCCTAAATTTGGGAGAAATCGCTAAACGGGCCATCGAGATTGTTACCTCCATATAGTACCTCTTAAATTACAGAGTGCTTGCTCTTTTCCGATTAGATCTGAGAGATGTGTCCAATGTTTTTTCGATAAAAAAAATTTTCAAAAAGTTATTATTTTCCAAAAATTATGACAAACTTCATGTTTCCACATTACAGTGCATAGTTTATGCAGATTTCTAAGTATATCACTCCCATGTTTGTGCAATGCAATTTTGGTCTGATATAAATATATTTTTTTATCGAGCATTTAAAAAAGAGTTTTAAAATTCTAATTTCTAAAACTAATTTGGGTTACCGTTGTCTAAAATGCTGAGAAACGTAATTTAAAACTGAACTTCTTTTGACTTCTTCAGACAGTGCCATTTTCTCACGAGCCCCGATTTGTACATTTTCTGCTGACTTTCGGGCAAATATGTAAATCTCTTGGGGCTTGAAGTGTTTAAGATGAAATCCCCCCCCCCCCCCTAATGAAAAATAGCTCACTCTGCAACCATGGCTTACATTTGGTCCAAATTTTAAAGTCGTATGTTGATAAGTTTTTAATGTGTTTTACTTATTTGTTGGCAATTTGGAAAAGATTCTGTGGCAATATCACGAAAATCAGCATTTGTATACAATCCTCGTAATTGTATACAACCTTCGTCACATTTGTATACAACCCTCATCTAATTTTTGTAATTTGTTTGCATCGACTAAGATTTTATTAATAATTTTTAAGTGGAGAAATTACTTTTCAAACAGGTAGTTAATAAAATGAAGGATTATTTTCTAGAAAATGTTTTAATAAGAAAATTTTATAGAAAATGTTCATGTGCCTAAATCGTAAATTTAGGCACTTGAAATTCAGCCATTTTGACAGAATATATAAAAATTTGATGTACTCCCATCTATAAATATGGGGTTATAATTTTATTAAAAAAATATATAAGTTATTATCTTTAGTGTAAATTTGTGTTCTATCAAGCCTTAATTATAAACTTATTTCATGTTTTGACCCTTTTTCATAATTTAACAACTAGATCTGATTCTAAATTAATTACATATATATTTTTAATAATATATAATTTTATTCAATTAAGTATACTTTTCATTACAAAATAAACCTGTATGTAATACATTTATGCGTAAAAATTGAATTATAATTTTTACAACAACATTGTAGAACATTCCCATAGATTTTAAAAAAATGTTCCAAATTACGAAAAAACCTTTTATCCAGAAAGTACAAAGTTCCAAGCATTCTGGATAATAGATCCCATACTGTACAGGCATCAAGAAAACTTGAAATAAGCCATACATTTGTAAGATTGTAGTGACTGATGAATCACCATATCATTCAGATTTCAACAAGTTTATAAAATGCCATTCCTGAACTGCATGACATTTTATAAACTTGATAGCTTTTTTGTAGTAATGGACTCTAACAAAAATAAAACATGTTCAAATGACAATAAGCAAAGTTTTACAGAGATAAGAAGAAAGAAGGAAATTTTGTAGAGCTAGTGAACACGGCTCATATGAGAAATAGTCATCTGAAAATCGAAGATATGTTAAAAATGGAAGTAAAATTCACATGCACTTTTTAATACTCTTATATAACGAGTAGTTAAAAAAGTATATCACTTCTATTATATGTATCATATTAAAACAAGGAAAATACACTAAAAAGAAGAGTTCCACTGAAAAAATAAATTGAAATAAAAGCTTAAGCAGTTTAGAAATGTTCAAAACTCTAAACTTTACCATGTTTAATTCTTCAAATTTTGCTCTGGTTAAAGTCTCACTGAAGTCATCACCTTCAAAGAAAGACTCAATTTCAATTCTAGCTTGATGAGCAGTAGATAGGGTTCGCTTTGCCTTTTCTACTTCTCGCCTTAGTTTCTGAACAGCTCTATGATCTTTTCTGATATCTTTACCAGATTTCTTTTTGTAAACCTTCATAAAATGCTCCATAACACGCTGATCAAAGTCCTCACCACCTAAAATAATCAACAGGAATAAAACTATTTATTTAAAAAGAACATGTATTGTTTCATGCTACAGCCTGCTGCACGCCCCGACAGTTTCAGTAATGAGTTTCTATTGCCCCCTATCTAGAACAACATAGACCTGGACTCCAGGCATTTGGAATATTTGATTATATACTTGAAATAATGTGATTTACTTATGTAATACAGAGAAACTCTGATTTTATGTCCAGACATTAATTGGATATTTTCTTTGTAAATTGTTTTTTATAAATTGAACATTTTCTTTGAAAAGTTCCTTTTATTTGAATATATTTATTGTGAACTCAAATCATACATTTCCCGGATTTTAATCCATTTTTGCTTCTCACATCCAGTATCTTTGATTCACATTGTCTAAAATGTCCATAATATATGTTTACAAAGTATATAACACAAATACAGCATAATTTCAGAGTACCTCATGAAAGGCATTATTTTGCTAGCAGTCTGGCCACATCTGTTGCTTGCTTATTAAATCAATTTCTATCCTTCCCAAATATCTGTATGGCTAATATTACAATTCATATAAAGAAATATATTGTATTGCCTTTTCACTAATTAAATTCTTTATATAAAAAAACAACTACCATTTTAAAAATTTTATATAAACCTTAAAATAGTTTGTGAAACCACTGAATAAATACTGTAATCAATTCAGTAATCAACAGTTATGCGTTTCTTTTGAAAGATTCTCTTTTGACTATGCCCTTGGTATAATCACAATTTCATGAAACAAAATATTGTAAGTAAACAAAAATTGTTGAGAAACATTGCACTATAATAATATATGTAATAAATCTGATATATGTATATATGTAATAGATATATGTAATAAATCTGAAAAATACAAATATTTTTATGCAAAAACTTCCACAATTAATTTCGCTGTTGTAAAAATAGATTAGTTCACTTTCTATGCACATGAGAAAAAATTTCAGGCCAGACAGTGAAAGAACTTATATTCTTTTAACTCACCCAGATGAGTGTCGCCATTGGTAGCAACAACTTCAAAGACTCCATTATCGATTGTCAGCAGAGAGACATCAAAGGTTCCTCCGCCGAGATCAAAAACTAAAACATTTTTTTCACCTTCCTTCTTGTCCAGACCATAAGCAATGGCAGCAGCTGTGGGTTCATTAATGATCCTGAGAACATTGAGTCCAGCAATAGACCCTGCATCCTTAGTTGCTTGGCGCTGAGCATCATTGAAATAGGCAGGAACAGTCACAACAGCATGACTCACTTTCTTGCCTAAATAAGCTTCAGCAGTTTCTTTCATTTTTATGAGTACCATAGCAGAAATTTCTTCTGGAGCAAAGAGTTTTCGTCCATGTCCTGTTTCCACCTCTATGTGGGGCTTGCTATTCTTTTCCATAACCTATTAATATAAACATTAAATATAATAATACAATAAAATGCAACATTACACACCAGTATTTAATATAACCCTAGAAATTGTCATACTGAATTTGAATTTCCTGATACTTGCTTAAAAAATCTTATGCATCCAATATGTGATTTTCCCTACAGATTAACAAATTTCAACACTGCAGAAAAATAACACTAATTAAAGCTTTCTTACTTGATTTTGCTAAAAATCAATAGACTTATTGTTATTACCAATTATAAAAGAATTCGTGGCAATCACTTGATACTTTTAGGAGATACCATGGTCCTCATAGAAAAGTAAAATTTGTGAAGAATACGTTGTTGTTGTTGAAACCCAGACCGTCCGACCTACCAGAAAGGTGTAAGGTAACAGTTTGGACGGTCGGGAAGTGCCACCCAATTTAGACCGGAACCCAGTGGGGGAGGCATCCACAGGGACCGTACCCTCCTTCCCCTACCACCAACCTCTCGGAAGGACTTTCGGACCCACATGTTTAACGTGATCGTACTCCGCATGAACACGGCGGCAGTTTTGGCAGTGGCTGGAATCGAACCCGGACCTACCGAGTGCAACTCCAGCGTGCTAACCAATGTGTTAAAGCCCAAATGATGGTGTCTATTTCTAGTTAAAAATACTTACAAAGCAGTCACTCATTTAATAATAATGAAAATATTTAATATTTTCTCCATTTTATATGAAAAACATATATCTTGAAAATGATTTGTATGTTAGTGTCCTACAACTGATGTAATTCATTAAAAAAACAACAAACAAACAAAAAAACGTATAATATGTAGAGTACAGAAGTTTAGGTACTAAAAATTAACAAAACAGCTAAGTAAAAAAAAGCACTAATACTGAACAAGTCACTAAAAGTCTGATTTACATACTAAATCTACGAAAATATAGTTCCAATAAAAATCTATTACTGTAAAAAACGTTAACTTTAATCGGCAGGGATTTTTACTTATGAAACCAGCATCAAAATGTTTATTTAAGGTTTGAAATGATAAGTATTACTTACAAGAACAGTGAGAATGTAATTATTTGCATAACTAATTCCTATTACACACTACTACTACATGACTTTACATTTTGAAATTGCAAACTCTGAAGTCTATCTGTTAATATTGCTTTAAACAACGAAAATTATCTTTCCGAAGTAGAAAGATCAGAAATTCTACTATGGGGGCATACATAAGTAGCTAGTTATGGCGGGAGTTTGACAGAACCATCACCAAGAACATTTTCTATGTCCTTGATATGCTCAAAATATTGATTTGCAAAAAGAACTTTCTAATATTTTTTCCTGATAATATCATCTATTGTACAAGGAATATAATTAAAGTCTTTCCCAATATTGGTTACAATTTGTAATGATTTCAACTACAGAATATTTCTTTTTTCAAACAATTTAACTGACTTGGGAAATTACAAAAAATATGTTGAAATAAAAGTCAATTCATTCTGTACTTTAGAGCTAAGCATTAATTTTTTTTTTTTTTTAACAGATATTGCTTCTTTGTCCAAAAAACTATTGGTAATTTTAGAAATTTTATCAAATTTTGAGCAATAGTAAATAACCGTTAATATTCATGTCTTGCATGTAATAACAAAGTTTCCAAATTACAATATTTCCAAAAGTGTGTGGGAGGGGAAAGGTTCTGGGTTCACAGTCTAAAAAAACGAAAAACTTTATAACTAAATGAAAAATTTTTACTGATTAAAAATAAACTGCAAACTAAAGAAATAATCTTTAAAATGCAGAAAAAATACAAGAAATGTTAAAATAAGTATAGCAGAAAAAATCTCAAAAAGGCATTTTTCAGAATAAGTTATAAAAATAGGCAAGATAAGGCAAATATGTTACAGTCAAACCTGTCTTAAATGGAATTCAAGTGACAGGAAAATTTTCCATCTTGAAAAGGTTTCTGTTTCATGCAGGTCATTTCAGGAAAAGCTAAGTTTAAAAGTTTAGCTGGAAATGCTGATAGTCCCTATGTAATTGTTCCCCTATACTTAAAAATTCTGAAAAGTGTATTTAGATAAATCCGATTAATACTATATTATACCATAAAGGCTAATTTAATTATTTTAAATATGTATATACGTACATTTTGCATACTGCGATCACAGGAGTATATGTAAATAAAAATATAGTTGTTGTTGAGACCCAGACCGTCTGACCTACCAGAAAGGTGTAAGGTAACTGTTTGGACGGCCGGGAAGAGTCACCGTTATATAGTTTCCGTGGTGATATTTACTTACAAAATTCGAGTGCCTCTATGGGTAGCCCACTTTCTGGTATCTTTGCGGAGGCACTTTTGCAGGAACTCTAAGAATGAGATTTTGCCTTTTTTTATCCACTAAACCCATTCTTTGGCTATGTTATGTTGATGATGTGTTTATAATTTGGAACCATAGTTTAGATGATTTACTCAATTTACTTGAGTCTGTCAATAATTTTTATCTCACTATTAATTTTACCGTTGAACATGAATCCAACTGTTCTTTACGTTTTTTAGACGTTATTGTTTCCCATAATTTTCAGTCTTCTGTATTTCGTAAATCTACGTTTACCAACACGTGCATTCGGGCAATTTTTTTTCACCCTATTTCTTCTAAAAAGGCTTCCTTTATCACATATTTCAATTGCGCTTTTAATGTTAGTTCAACTATTATTTCTTTAGATAATGAAATTGATTAATTTTTAAACTCTGTCAAGATGCCGGCTACTCTTATGAGTTTATCCATATTTACATTAAGATCAGCCAAAAGTTTTTACAACCCTTTTCTGAGGGCCAACGGCCGTACCGTGCTGAAAACACCGGTTCTCGTTAGATCACCGAAGTGAAGCAGCATCGGGCGCGGTTAGTACTTGGTGGGTGACCACCTCGGAACGCCGCGTGCTGCTGGCCATCTCGGGTGCGGTATCCCCGTGGTTTGCGCGCTAGATTTGCATGCTGCCACAAATGCTGCAGTGTTCATGCGGAGTACGATCACGTTAAACATGTGGGTCCATAAGTCCTTCCGAGAGGTTGGTGGTAGGGGAAGGAGGGTACGGTCCCTGTGGATGCCTCCCCCACTGGGTTCCGGTCTAAATTGGGTGGCACTTCCCGGCCGTCCATACAGTTACCTTATACCTTTCTGGTAGGTCGGACGGTCTGGGTCTCAACAACAACAAAAACCCTTTTCTAGTCTTATTCCTATTAACGATCGTTTACAGTTGAAAGCTAGTTGATTTTACCATCCTAAAATTTTTCGCTCCCTTATTAATTTTTGTACTGAATTTAAATTTAAACCCGCCCATTCAGCTGTTACCACTTTATTCAATCGCATTCGTACTGGTAAGTTTAGGGATAATATTAACTTTAAAAATCTTGCTGGGGTGTATGTTATATCCCTCCTTTCTCCAGATAATAGCTATAAATTTTATATCGGTAGTACTAAACGTACGGTTGGTATTGTCGTGATAAGATTTATCAGACATTCTACATTGCAAGAAAGCATCCTTCTAATAGTGTCGTCATGCAGAAAGGTGCGCTCATAGCGAGGCCTCCTTTTCTTTCAGAAAGTTTGAGGATGTTCTTGGCCCTCCAAGGTTGTTTCAAGAAGTCAGAATGAAGAAGAGAGGTAGCCAATCAGGGGCGACCTCTGACCCGGCAACGGAGAGGCTACGATGATAACACTATCTTTCGACCGACGAACACCATCCAGAAAGGTCACATCTAAAATCTTAGCATCGATGGCAGAGCGGAAGCTTTGGTTACAGTCTCCCGGAGAATTTTGTCATCGCATACCGCCCCCCTCCCTTTTTCTTGTGCACAGAGAATAATGAGAGGAACTCACGGAATCTTCCGATGCAGGGAGAAAAAGTTTGTTTTCGTTTTCTTCTGGAAAACCCATTTTCCACCTTGAGCAAGCTCTTCACTGTCAAAATTTTGTTTAAGTCCGATAATGGTCAGTTTGTTGACATCTGATAAGTTAACATGCATTGCAAGGATTTAAAATGTTTTAAAGTTAGATTTAGTGAAGGTGCTCTACAGTGATAACTGTGATTGTAAATAAATTTATATAAACAGAAATGAAATTTTAAAAGTGTATTTAAAATGTTTATGCATATTGTAATTATTATGAATACTGATGATCATATTTATATGAGTGTTAGGTTATGGTATGGTATTATTGTTTTTTTTCTCCTGCTGTTCCGGGTATGTGATGGTACAAATAGGACCAGACATTGTGACTTACAAGACTATTTTGAATGAAGGTGTACTTACAAAAAATTTGAGGAAATGTGAAGTGAGTTTGAACAGACAACAGTGCTTTCTTTTTCTCTTTTTTTTTTGTGGAAGGGAAATGTCGTGATAAGATTTATCAGACATTCTACATTGCAAGAAAGCATCCTTCGAATAGTGTTGTCATGCAGAAAGGTGTGGATCATAGCGAGATCCCTTTTATTCCAGAAAGTTTGAGGATGTTCTTGGCCCTTCAAGGTTGTTTCCAGAGGTCAGATGAATAAGAGAGGGAGCCAATCAGGGGCGACCTCTGATCCAGCAATGGAGAGATTAGGATGACAACGCTATCTTTCGACCGACGAACGCCATCCAGAGAGGTCACATCTAAAATCTTAGCATCGATGGTGGAGCGAAAGCTTTGGCTACAGTCTCCCGCCGAAATGGTGGTGAACGTTTTGACAAACTCTATATTCCACAGTATTTTAATGATAGAGAATTTCATGCAGAATACTAAGGCTCGACTTGAAACTTGAAGAGTCGAATAAATGCAATTAGTTATTTTGACAATGTAATAAGATAGAACCAGCTTGATAGAAAATTGGTGAGGATTCCAGACCACGTGCATTTCTGAAGCAAGATCCTTTTCTCATGTTCATAGCAGTTTGCCGGCCTAAAAGAATGGGAACGAATTCTCCCTTCTTGCAGGTGGTCGAGGTATTGCTGTGAACGATGATCAATGCTAATCTCATCAAAAGTAGAAGGGCTTTCACCAAAAGACTCAGTATCGTATCCAGAATGATAAAATTGCAGCATTCTCAAATACATACCTGATGGCTAACAACATGACGAGAAAGATTCCGAAAGTGTAATAATTCACAGCACATTTCGTAAAATGCACAGTGATCTTCAATAATTGTGTGTACGATAAGACAAGACAACTACAAGTGTGTAATATACAAAAATTTAATCAATGAACGAAGCGTTTATTATAATAATGGAATCAAAAACTGGTGAGTACTTTTTTCAAAGATTTGTATAAGATATTCACAAACACTTAATTGGTCTGCAAAAATAGAATTAAAAAAAGCAATAAAATTCATAAGCTATGGAGAAGAAAAAAGTGATTTGTAAAAATGTGTAGATAGATCTTTAGTAGTGTTGTTAATTGAATATTTGAATATAATTAGTATATTAATCTAGATAATAATTCTAAAATTAATGAGTGTAATATTGTGATAAATGTAATGATAATGTGGTAATTTTAGATGTAATTTTATACACAATTAAGAAATAATTTATAGCTAATATTTGATAGAATTTAAGATTGATAATGTTTCAAGTATAAATCACAAAGTTAAGCTTTTGCTTCAAAATCTAACATGAGATAAGAAAATTAAGAATGCACAAAATAACGAAAGAAGTACATTTTATGATAATTTAATTAAAACATAACACACGTAGGGTATTTGATATTAAGATGAATGTTAGTGATTTAAATTAAGATTTGCGAATCTAATTTTGCACATGTTTGACACAGAAAAATGAATTTGATTTTGGTTTATAAATTGAGATTGATGGAGATTAATTAATGAAAAAGATTACAATGATTAATTCTTACAAAAGTTGAAATGGGTAGTTAAAACAATAAATTCCATGTTTACTAAGGCAAATTTTCGTACAGGGTAAGGCCTGAAGGAGTAGAGAATTATAGCTGATACTATAATTAGGAATATTGACATATAATACTAATTTCACTCTTAGATGAATTTTGAGACATAACTTAAAAGTGTAAATTAAATTTTGATTTTTAACATAACATTTATTTATCAAGCAGGAGAAACAGGTGCTTTCCTTTTGCTTTATGTAGGTACCTCTGACTAGAACACCCACTAGATAAGTATCAATAGCCACAGCGCTTAATAAGGACATTCTAAATGTATCCTGCAGTCAAGAGTAAATATAATTACCTTGTTAAATTAGAATTGATAAACACAATTATAAGTTGACGTCACATGAGAAAGATAGAGAAGGTTAAATTGAATTTGAGTATGATTTGATACATAGAGTTTAAGAAATGAAAATAATGATAAATTTGATATATGAAGTTACATGATTTTAAAAAAGTTGTTGAGAAATATGAGAAAGTACTGTGTCTAAACAAACGTTTATATTCATACCTATGGTGTTGTCTAAGCAAAGGTGTTAATGAGATAGTTTATGATATAATGATAATGAATGATAAATCAACATGAGAAGTAAATTGAATGACAGCCTAAAAAGGCAATTTTGATCTTAATGAATAATGATTTATTGTGTAATAAAAGTTAATTATGGTATCCCCACAAATGCAGTGATTATTTGTTAATTATAAATAAATTATATTGAGTGTATAAATTCAGATAAGATTTATAGGTTAATGGAGCAAAAAGGATGTCAGACGGCCTTAATTCTTCCTCATGTTGACTGACCTAGTCAGTTTATCCAATTTGGATTATATCTTTTTTAACCTTAGCTACGTTAAGATATTTTATCACCTCTGGCTAAGGAATATGTAGGAGAGTTATTCGTTCATGAATTTTTTTTCTTATAGGTATCCGTTTGTCCGAACATGCAAGAGACATAAAAAATGATAAATTAACGACTGCCCTTGCCCAGTTCGTGAATAAAGATAATTTTCGCCCTCTTTTTGAAGTTTCTTTTAGTTAGCTGCAATAGCCCCCATCGGATCTTGTTTTATGAATACCTTTTTATTTAATTATACTGTTCTTCTATTTGTAATTTTGATCCTGTTCAGGTCCCAAGTTATGCTTGGCGACTCGTTCTCGATTCCCTGCATGTTAAGCCATTGCATAGCTACTTTGATTTATAATTATTGTGTGTTTTTTAAAAATGATATTTTTAAACCTTCTTGGAGTATTTGCTCTTGAGCTTTGTATAAATTATAATCTGACTCATAACCCACCTTTTTGTATAACTGACAATTTCATAATATGCAAATTTTTCTTGAAAGTTTTGAGGTGTATTTAAGCAAGTTGGCATCATTTCTAATTGTACTGCCACTGAGGATGGACATATAAAATGTCCGAAAGCACTTTGGCTATTATTTTTATGTCTGCAGGATGATTTTAAAATAAAATGACTATTAGATCCGTGAGATTTGCCATTTGTTGGTAATTTGTATTTCAATTTTTTGTTTACAGAATTAATTTTTATAAAAGCTTGTTTGCACTGTTTATAATAATAATAATAATAATAATAATAAAGGTATTAATTTTATCTCATAAAATATAACCTTTAATCTTATGTAAAGGCATATATTTTATCATTTTAATGCTTACTCCATATTCTCAGACTTGGGTCAAGAAGTATCCCTATATATTGGGATATTTGACTCATTTAAGTACCTTAACAATTAATATTAAAAAATTATATTAATAAATAATATTGTGTAACACTTAATGATGTACAGAATTTAAACACCTATAAGTAATGTAAAATAATAATAATAAATAAATAAAAAATTGAAAATTGGGTCAAGTATCCTCTGGTTTCCCAACAGTATTAACAGCATGATACATTTTCTTACTTTTGAGGAATTTCATTTCAATTACATAGTATATTGTTCCAATAATTTAAGAACTTTTGCTTGTCTCAAAGAGATGAATGCTTAGGAGCACCCATAAGGAGGGATGGACACCATTATAGTAAAAGGGGCTCTGGCTCCTAAGGGACTCAGACTGCCAGTATTTTCTTTTTGAGGCTGGAGAAGACCAAACATTCACCAAAAGGAGAAAATCAAATATGGAAGGGATAATGCTTGTGATAAATGTTTGTAGGGGCCCAAAATTTCTAGGTGTGGCTCAAGAATGTGGCTACCTATATTGCATTCTTTTATGATATCTCTAATATTTTTTTTTATTGAAAAACTTTATATACAAGATCCTTGTGCATAAATATATTCTACATATTGAAAAAATCCTATGTGTAAAGTTTTGTACTATTAAGATAAGCCATTTGTTAACAGTTGAAAACCAAATATTGCGTCTTCTAATATAGCAATGAAAGAATACAATATATGTGAGTCATTTCATTTTTATATATCTGCTTCTACCATGGAAATATTAGGAATTAATTGGTTAAAATAGATTTTTAGTTGCATTTTTTAACTTCATTTATTGAAATGTTTTTTGTATAAAAATGCTCAGATTGGTGACCCAATGTGAAAATAAAGATGTTTCCAATATGATCAATTTTAATTAAAAAATTTTCTTTAAAAATACATTTATCTAGAGCTAAGTAATTTTAAATATTCCTTAATAAAAACATGCATCTATGAAATGATAATATAAATTATTACTGTAAAAGGGAAAAACTTGACATCTCTCTGGACAGTTGGTTCATTCCAATCTCTTCCTATTAAGCGTTTGGCATCAAAAACTGTATTTTCTGGATTAGTTGTCAATTGATTTTTGGCTGCATCTCCAATAAGACGCTCTCCTTCAGCAGTAAAGGCTACATAAGAGGGTGTAATACGATTACCTTGATCATTAGCTATGATCTCAACTCTGCCATTCTTAAAAACTCCCACACTAAAAAGAACAATATATTCAATAAATGTTTAATTAAACATACTAAATTCAGTATACTTTAGGCAAATATTAAGAATTTTTAAGACTTCTTGCTTAAAATATTAGTTCATTTAAAATGATTTACTTTCATATAAATAGTAAATTAAATTACATAATTAATAATTTCTATATCCATAGCATCCACCAAAAAAACGGCAGATATGAAATAAGAATAAAAATGTTATGAGTTTGAATGAAATTATAACTTTCTAAACATTAAAAACTGAAGTAAATGCTGTCAAGGTCATAGCCAGAGGAGAGGAGGGCCTCACTCCCTCCCATTCTTATTCCACATTCCTATTTTATGTTACACACTTATTGGAACTATATTAAATTCTATCTCATGTTATTAATATTAACAAAGTCTGCCCATACTTCCTCTTTTCCTCTATCATATATGGTCACTAATCTTAACCTCTATATAAACTTTCTCATATGAAACTGCATCCCCATCACATTTTTGAAGCATATAAGAAACACGAAGACGGCATGTGTCCCACGTCATCACAAATTCCTCCCCTTCACCATAACTGTAACTTATGTGAACCTATGCAGACTGCTCTGAGATCTCTTATGAGATGGATGCCGACAGAGAGCTCAGCCCAATGTAACAAATTGTGTTTTAAGAGTGTCACCTATTAAAATAGATTTTTGTACCTGAATGTCTTTTCCCCTTGGACTATCTCAACAACTATTACAGTAAGTCAACAGGAACTGAAAATGTGCATCGGGAAAATCTAAAAAACTGAAATTAAATGGACAAATCTATGTTGGAATTTTGGAGTTAATTCTAATCAATTGCAGCGCCGCTGAGAAATGGATTGCGAACAGAAAAGTTTGTGAACCCTTCTTTCTGCCAAATCAGCAACAAACAGTGACCTACTTTTGCATGCGAAAAAATGACCGTTTAAGAGTTGTGATTGAGCACAATTGAAAGAAAGTGTGGATTTTTTGGTATAATTGGACGTAATAGTATCGAATGAGAATCGTGGGTTTTAAAGAAGAGTGTGGATTTCGGCGGAGTATTTGAAAAGGACCATAAAATGGAAGAGAAAAACACAATGACTAACAACACAAATATGACTGCATTGCAAAAAATTAAAGATATCAAAAGTCAAAATTTTTAAAAAAAACTAAAAATCTCTTGTTCCAAATTCAAAATCAGCGGAAAGATGAATATCCAAACATGGATGAAATTTTTTAATTTACAGTGCAGCAAACAGCATATTAATAATGAGACAAAGCTCGAAATATTGCCTGATTATCTGGACGAAGAAGCTCTAGTTCTTTATATCAACCACTGCACAAACATGACCACGTGGACCAAATTAGAACAGTGCATTACTGAATATTTTCAGGAGGGAGATAATGAAAGTTTTGAGGACTTTATAGTAATTAAGTTGAAACAAGCAGAAGACTTAAAGGAATATTATAAAACAAAAGAGGACACAGGATGCAAACTTGGACTTACAGAAAAAATTATTAGAGACCTTGACAACTGGACTACCCACAGACTGGTAGCAATGTCTTTTGATTAACAATATTGAGTCACCACAAGAATGGAAACATTTAGCCAATAAATTAAAAAAAAGATGAAGGATAAAGAAATTCGTCCCCAGACACACTGTTCCCCAGCCTACCTACAGCGAAGGGCAAGGAATCCAGCGAGAATATCAACAAAGAGGACCTAGTGCTTCAAATTAGCATAAAAAGCCAACCTGACAAGCAGTGTTCCGACCTTGATGGATGCCTTGAGGACAATTTCACTGATCTCATTGGCAGTATGAACCAGAGGGAGGCGCAACAAATCAGTGAACCATATTGCCATGAACCTGGGGAATCGAAAACGGTACCTTGGATTAGTGGATATCAGAAGCCATATTTCGGTAATCCCCACAACCTATTTAAAAAGTGTAAAATTAGAATCATTAAGAAGGAACCCCAAATTGACATGCAACAAACAGGAGGCAAGGCGAGTGTTAAAAAAATTGTGGAAATTCATACGACTGTAGGAAAAATAATACACAGATTAGTATTTTATGCGATTGACATTAATATTAAATATATTTTATTATCAGGAGCCCAGTAAGCTCTTTAAATTGTACTATTTGAATTTCCACAATTTTAAAGTTTATCAATTTTATAAAGATATATCGTATAAGGACTTGTTCCCCGATAATGACTTTTCCTATCATATGAGTATTGAAACTAGTAATGAAGAAAATGTAGAAAATAAGGTAAATAATTCAACAATTCAATAGGGTTAAGTAATGAAGAAAATGAAAAATTACAAAACTTACTATCCAGTGTAAATAATATTTTTTGAAAAGATAAGTATGATGTAGGATGCATCCGATTGGAACCCTCAAAAGGTTATTTTGACTTCTGAACTTCCCATGTCGATGCGACCATATCATGCATCTCCCAAAGATAATGCAGAAATAAAAAAGCAACTAGATGAATTACTTAAGCTGGATTTATAAAACCTTCCCATAGTGCTTATTCATCACCTGTAACTTTAGCATATAAACAAGATGAAAATTCCAGAATGCTTTTTTGTTGAGATTTTAGAAAAAACAACGATATTAGTAAGAAAATAAAGAACCCTTACCTAACATTGATGCTGTATTAGACTAATTAACCAATGCAAAGTATTTTTCAACAATTGACTTAACCTCAGGATTATCAGGAAATGCATGGAACATACCCCTTAATGAGAATGACTTGGAAAAGCTGGCCTTCACACAAATTTTGGTTTATATAAATGAATTCGTCTTCCCTTTGGATGGAAAAACTGTCCTGTTGTTTTTCAAAGAACTTTGAGACAAATTTTAGACAAATATAAAAGCATTTTGTATAATTTTTGAAATAGCTTTTATTATTCCTTACTGTCACTTTTGGACTTAGCAAATATCAGTCTCAGCAGAAAAGCATATAGCAATTTGAATGAATGTGGATGTTTTAAGGCTCATACAATCCTATTAGAAAGGAAACAAATTGAAAATCCTAATAATAATGTTCAATTATAAAAAGCATATTTAGAAAATATTGACAAGATTTGATTGTAAAAGGCCAGGCCAACATGCTTCAATAGTTTCTTTGACCACACCCATGTTTTTATTCAGGGATCTTTTGGGGCATATGAGTGGTTTGTCTAAGTCAAGGGTCAGCAAACTGCAGCTCACGAGCCACATGTGACTCTTTGGTTACGTACATGTGGCTCTGAAATAAAATTGAAAATGAAAATAAAACTATCATAATTTCATTTATAACATTTTCAAAGGATTTCATTCACATAATAGTGATTTTGTTTGTTTTGAATTCTTGCATAAATGAAATCATGTGTGAGCATATTATGTGAGCAATCGTTTTCTAACATTAATTTCATAAAATGTAAATTGAGGAGTCAGATTACAGATCCCAACTTAAATTAAAAATGACTAGTTACAAACTGGACATACAGAAACTTTATACGGAAATGCAAGCTTATTGCTCATACTGAATAAAACCAGTGAAAGAAATTTTTTGTGTGATTTTTCTTTATTTAATAAAGATATAATTAATATTATAACTTATTAGAATATTACTTTAAATTTTTCTTATCTGTAAAAATATATTTATGGCTCTCAAATAATTTTTTAAATTGTTGGGAGGGACAGGTTTGGTTCTTTCGCCTCAAAAGTTTGCCGACCCCTGGTCTAGATGCACAACAGAAAAGAATAGCTATTGAGTTGAAGTATGGGAGGATTTGCACAGATGAAAGTCACAAAACTAATGTACACTGAAGCAGTTTCTTTCTGGAAATTGATGTACTTGAAAGGGAAAAATGGGAGGGGAAGTGACATGAGTGGAAAAGGGACGAAAAAAATGCAGTTAGGTGGGTGGCATTCACTTATCTTCAAGAGGTGGGAGTAGTTCAGAGTTGGATTACTTGTTTGCTGTTTTTAGTCTAACTTATGCATGTTTACATCTTGAGTCATATTGTGCTATGTGATTCCTACCAGCTTAAAGCCATTTTTAGGTGCGAAGTTTTTGTGAATTGTGATCATGTCAAAATGAAAATGGGTAAGTGAACCAATTTCAAAATACTTTATAAGGTTTAATCTACTCAAAGGCAGTGATAAAATTGACCAGCATATAGTGACAATAAATGAGAGTGACAAACTTTATTCATTTGTTGGACCATTGACTTCGAGGAATGTTTCCATATTTTGCTCAAACGGCTGAGCAATAGTGATATTATTCATAAATAAGACATAGGAAATTTTGATAATAATGAGTTAGTGCCTCAATCTGAAGAACTGCTTGCTGCTTTAACTAAAACTGGGGTGCCAAAAGCTGGCTGTAAATTTCTCATCTTCTGTATTGAGGATAGACATTCAAGAAGTTTTCAACTACATTGGCTTAAAGATAATACAAAGCTGGCTTACAGAAAAAAAGATGGAGCATATTGTGTTCCATGTGTTGTTTGGTTCTTGTGAAGCTAGAAGAAATCAGATAAAGTGGGAAATTTGGTTTCTCAACTGCTAAAAATTTTTTTAAAAAAGCTTTCAAAATTACATACTGAAAATTATTACCATAAGACTTGCGCCTGCTCAGATAAGCTGAAATGCTGAAAAAAATCAAAACCATGGAATCAGAGCATAAAGTTAAATTGAGAAGTTTGAAGTGTATAGAGGAAAACAGGAAATGTTTAGTGCCAATAGTCAAATATATTATTTTCTAAGCAAAACAAAATTTGGTACACCATGATAATGGACACCTGCATTTTAATGAAAGTAGTAAAGATGCAAATATTCATGAAGGTAATTTTAGAGAACTTTTAATATTTAGAATAGATGCTGGAGATAAGATTTTAGAGGAACATTTTAAAACAAGCTCTGAAAACTGTACACTTATCAGCAAAACCACACAAAATGATTTGATAGAAGGCTGTGATGATTTGATAGTTGTTTCTAGGAAAATATTGCAAAAAGTTAGCATCAATATTTTTCTATTATATGTGATGAAACTTTAGATGTTAGTGCTCAAGTACAATTGGCATTGTGCATTTGGCATTTTGATACTGAAAAATAAATATATCATCCATGAAGATTTTGTCCAAAATGTGTCTGTTGTGGACCTTACCAGAGAAAGTTTATCCAAAACTATTTTAAAAGTTTGTCTGATCCTGGGTTTCATTTGAGCTTCCTTCGTGGCCAAGAATATAATGGGGAATCAAATATGTCAAGTTGTTTTCAAGGAGTACAAGCTCAGAAGAAAGCAAGAAGACAACAACCTCTTGCTTTCTACACACATTGTGCTTCCCAATGTGTGAACTTGTCTCTGTTAAATATCAGATATACAGGATACTATAGCAAGTGAAACCATTAATTGTATTTGTGCATCATCAAAAAGAATGGTTATGTTTAGAAAATCCCTAGAGGATTAAAACTACCTCAAAGAAAGATGAAAGTATTCTATGAAACACTTATTGTTGAAAAACATGAATCAATACCTTTCTCAAGCATTTGAAATGGTTAATCACATTACCAATACACACATGGAGCTCGAGCAATAGATTTTGCATTACAGTGTGATATTAAGGTCGCCATTCATAGGATGACAAAACACCACACACACAGGATCAATGTGCCAGCAGCTATGCCTATGGATTATTATAGTCTGCATTTATCTACCTTTTGTAATTGTCTTATTCAAAGTTTAACTGACAAGCTGCAAAATGACATTTAAACAATGATTGCAAATACGCAAAACATAATTCCGAAATATAGTACCAATCCTGACCATTTCCATTGAAGACATTTTGGAAACCATAAAAGTGTTATGGTGGTGATATTCATGAACAATTTCCAGAAGTTCAGGACGAATTATAACTATGGCATGATTACTGGGGGAATCAGGCAGTAAAACCAACAAGTGCTTGTGTGAGCTATGCCCAAGCAGCTAATGAGTATTATCCAAATATTGCATATTTCTTATCATTCTGTGCATCTCACCCATTACCGCATGCTCTGCCGAAAGAGTTTTCTCACCTTTAAAACAGACCAAAATTTACCTAAGTTTAACAATGAATAATGAAACTAATATAATTTATTAGATCAGAAAAGTCTTTATTAAATTTATAAACTTTGTCTAATTTCTTCTAATGATGGCCTATCGGCCCTTGGATCAGGAAGACCCACAAGGAAAGTCCAGCATCCTAATGCATACCTGCCAACTTTTACGCATTATGCGTAAAATTTACGCATTTTAACTGCTCTTTACGCTTTTACGCATATATTGCTATATTTTACGCATTTCCGCATTTATTTGAATTTTTTAACATTACTAGGAAATCAATCTCCGGCGAAATTCTTCGGCTTTTTGTGTTTGAAATTTACCTATTAACCAGACATGGTATAATTCCTCGGAAACACCGATTTTCTGTTTTTTTAGCACTGATATCTACCATTCCCAGGATCGTAGTAAATCCATAATAAAATGCAGGGTAATGCCAATCAAATTAACGGAGATTTACGGCCGCGTGTAATGTAAATTAAGATCTCGATGGCTTATTTTATGAAAGTAATAAATATACTTCTTTAAAGGTTGTCTAATTCAGCATAAATCGCTAAAATGTTATTTCGCATAAACACTGAGATTGCGTAATTCAGTTTGTTCTCATGAATCGCCGAGAGTACAATAGTATCTTTTTCCATCCATCTCAATCTTCTAAATATTGCATTTTTGATTGACTAAACTAGCTTATTTTCATATTCTAATTAATTATTACGGTTAATTTCTTAATTATTTTCGCATATAAACAGTGGATTACGCAATTCAGTTACATCGTGTGAATTGCCGAGTGTACTTTACTATCTTTTTCCATCCATCCCCATTTAAATGTTGCATATTAGATCGACTAAACTAGCTTATTTTCATATTCTGATTAATTACTACAGTTAATTTCTTAATTATTTTTGCATAAACAGTGCGATTACGCAATTCAGTTACATCGTGTGAATTGCCGAGTGTATGTTACTATCTTTTTCCATCCATCTCCATCATTTAAATGTTGCATATTAGATCGACTAAACTAGCTTATTTTCATATTCTGATTAATTACTACAGTTAATTTCTTAATTATTTTTGCATAAACAGTGCGATTGCGCAATTCAGTTACTTCGCGTGAATTGCCGAGAGTACGTTAGTATCTTTTTCCATCCATCTCCATCATTTAAATGTTGCATATTAGATAGACTAAACTAGCTTATTCTCATATTATGGCTAATTATTAATGTTAATTTTTTAATTATATTTGGATAATATAAATTTTTCTATTTAAAAAAAGGGTATGAACTCTGTGAAGGGATATTTTCCAAAAAGTGGTATTAAAACAATTATTTAGGCAAATAAAAAGGAAACCATTTTGGCAGGAATATAGTTCAGTGCTATATATATATATATATATATATATATATATATATATATATATATATATATATATTTTATTAAAGATCAATATTTGTTACTCTCTTTAGTGAAAACATGTGTTTTTCCAAACATTAATATTTGTTTTCATTATAAAGTAATTCTCACCGGATAAAACCTTTATATATTTTTTGTTTTATAATTTATTGTCCTGAAATTTTATAAAATTGGTGTCCTGAATTTTCATATTCTACCAGTACTATGCCTGGTATTTAATGCAGGTACTTGTACATAGTTAAATTCATTAGAAATGTCGTTTGCGCGTGTAGTTTAAAAAAACCATTATAAATGCCATTCACGTAAAATTTTACACATTCCAATTTTCCCAGGTTGGCAGGTATGCTAATGTATCAGGCCAATCCTGCACACATTCTGATTTTTGACATCATTTACACATATGGCAAAAATTGTTTCAATAAAATTCTACATTCATAACTTTTCCACAGGTAAAAATGAAAAAAAAAATTAGTTAATGTTTTTACCTCCACTAGTGACTGTAAAAATGAAGAATTTAGTAATTTGCATTTATTTTAAATATGCCTATTTTTGTCATTCCCAACTTGAATACTTATATTATTTTTAATTTTCACTCCACCCCCATTTTATTAACCTATAATTTTCTAATCAATTTGAATCATATATGTTATAATTTCGGTATTTTTTAAGGCGGTGATGTATTTCTGACAAAGGATGCATCAAAAATTTATTAGATCAGGGATGCATTTTAATTAAATTTTTAAACTTTGGTTAATTTCTTTAAACAATGGCCCATTGGCTCTCGGGTAAAGACAGCCCTCCGGGGAAAGTCCGGTGCCCCATTGGGACAGTCCAAACCTTCAGATATTATGGTTTTTGACCTCATTTGCACATTTGACAAAAATTATTTCAATAAAATTCCTCATTCGTTACTTTTCCACAGCTAAAAAATAAAAAAAAAACAGTTAATGTTTTTACCAACGTTTCTTCACCAGTGACTGCAAAAATGAGAAATTTAGTATTTTTCTCTTATTTTATACTAAAATGGATTACCTAGCATTTCCCGGGTCCTAAATAAGCAACCAATACTTATAAATAATATGAACAATGAATCCATTTTGACCTCTCATGAAAATACGATTAAAAAAAGAGAAAAAGTGTATGATATGAAATCAGGTCTAAATGTATGCCTAGTCTAAAACTAAACAACGATTTTACAGAAATGAATAAAGGCAGGGTTTAAGAGTATGCACAGTTGGGTCTTAAAGCAGTGCAGATCTCCGGACTTCAATTAGTTTGAAGTGCATCAGAGAGGTTTAAAATGCACAAAAAGCCTCACGGGAATGGGGATTGGCTTCAGTAAGTACAACAGCTCTGGAAAAATAGCACTGCATCCCCAGTGTATGGGGAATGGTTTCAATTAGATTAGCAGAAGAGCTTCAGCAATAGCAGGGTCTGCTTGCCTGCTAACAGCCTGATAAAATCAAAGACATGCCTTGGATAAAAAATTTATAATCAATCAACGGATGTGTCTATAATATTTTCTTTTCTTGGAGTGGCCAGTGATATTTTAAGTAACAGCAGAAAAAAATTAACATTGGATGGTACGTCAATTTTAATATATTGTAATTTAAAAATCAGAGGTTTAATGCATAAAAAGATTAAAAAATTCATAAAAATTTGTCTATTCATTGTATGGACTCGATTCAAAGTTTGTTTCAAAGAGAATTTTTCAATCTTTTCAGTGGTATCAAGATGGAAATGATATGATGTGATAATATTTTAACCCTTTCGGGACGGTTGACGCAATGTGTCGGCCGCGAACTTGCATTCAAGGACGACTGTCACGTATCCGTGCGTCGAGGAAAAACTTTCCCTAAAGGACGAGGATCACGTCAGCGCGTTTTCATATAGAACGTTTTTATTTGAATTTATTTGTCTACTAGATGGCGTTAAATGTCCATGGGAACAGCTCCAATGTAATTTGCACATATTTGACCTTGGCATAAGGAGAATCCAATGAATTATTTCTCCACTTGGAGCGGTGAAACATCATTTTGTAATATAAACAGACAGAGCACTTCTCGCAGCATCAACAATTTTATAATTGAGTTTCGAGTCACGTTTTGATTTTAGTTTAATGAATTTGTTGGTGAATTATAGGAATATGGAGTATTTATTATAGGAGTATTTTTTTTTTTTTTTTGGGGGGGGGGGGGGGGGGGGAAGGAATGCGTGGCAGTGAAATGATTAGTTTATTTCGGATAAAAAATGGCTGGGCTGAGACTTTTTCTTTCTGTGGAAGAATATACTCGTATGGTAAACGAACCAGACAGTAATGAAAGTGATGCAGATAGTGAAGATTCGTGGGCTACAAAAGGCAAGAGAAAGTGCATAGACAGTTATTATGAATGCAAAGATTGCAATGTTGGTCTGTGCGTGGATTCTTGCTTTAAAATATACCATATGCAAAAGGTGTATTAATTAATGAAAATAGCTATGCTATTTTCTTGTATATATATGTACATAATTTTTATTAGCTATATAAATATTTCATTACAATCATTTCAATATTTTTTCTGATTAACTGATTACTATTTTAATCAAGATAACTAATCATTTTTAATACACTAAAAATTTTTAATAATTTGATAAAAGAAAATTTGTATGAAAAATATACATCAAATAGAAAATAAGTATTTCCTCTATTCCTGAAAAAAGTAAAATGCTCTGTTGAACGGGTGATTTTTAGTGAATTTTTTTCGAGAGTTAGGCTTAGCGCAAAATATTAGCCGTCCTTTAGAAACAGTTCGGAAACAAAGCGCTCAGTCTTGTGGGCCACGGCAGTTTCGGAATGCCGCCGTCCCGAAAGGGTAAAGTTACTAAGAAATCAATTTGTGTGAATATTGGCCAAAAGCATTGTAAATCAGGCTAAAACATAAAATAATTAAATTAATTCAAAGTTTAAAAAAGTAATGCCAAGGTGGACCTATCTGGGTCCTGAAGTACCTGTGTACCAATTTTCATGGTCGTATGGCACATAGATTTCATGCTACAGACTACAAACATACAGACATCTTCTTTTATTAAGTAAGATATATCTACTTTTGTCATTCCCTACTTGAATATATATTTTCCATTTTCACCCCATACCAATTTTATTAACCTACTTTTTACTTTTCTTACAATACATAGTAATGTATAGGGAAAGCATTGGAATCTTGTCAAAAATTGTAAGTAAAGTTTTTGACAGATCTACATATATTGGGACTTTTAGAATATGAGAAAACTATTTTTAGCGTGATGTCTGTGTGTGTCTCTGCCTGTGAAATGTAGGTATCCACTCTAACTCAAAGACTAATTGACCAAATTTCATAAAATTTTATAGATAAGTCACTTGTGTGTTACCCTGGTGCTGATTAAATTTTGGTACAATTCAGGATAAAAAATACGAGTAAGTTACATTTCAGGAAATTTTTACTTACCAAGTGTACCTACGTCATCGATATGTAACTAGCTTATGGTAACCCATAGGAGTGTAATGCTAGCTAGACTTTGATCTTTATCATTACACTGGAATGAAAGTATTAATTGCTTTTTATTTTTTTTACAGCAATATTGTTTGTCAGTACCATGTTTACGTTTTTCATTGTCAGACTGCAAGATAGGGAATAGAAATTCATCTCATTTATATATATTATATCTTAGATCAACAGCACAATATAGCTCGTATAGAAGCATGTACGATGTTTTCCAGAGACTAAATATGAATATTTTCTTTATAGGATTATGTAGTAAAAAACAAACAGGAATCTTATTTACAGCTGTCTGACACAATAATGCTACCCCCTTCCACAATATTTTAAATCTGATTTGTTCATTTGACAACCTTGAAATTTAGCATGCACATACAAATTACTGGTCAAGTCGGATTGAAACAAATGGAGTAGGGTACCAAACTAAAGGGCGCATCAAAACATGGAAAAAAATATAATTTTTAATGTCTTGGAAAAGAGGGTGGCAGAAAACAAAATTATCACTTTTTCCTTCGTTTTGGAAAAAAATAATGGATTATAAAGCCAGAAAATTTATTTAAAGATACATAATTTTAACTTAACACAGGAAAAATAACACAGATGCATCAGATTAATTACAAAAAGAGACAAGGGTAATAAAATTAGGGGGTGAAAATAAAAACAATAAAAATTTTCTAATGGGGCATCAAAAAACTGAGTGCATAGAGACTAAGGTTAAATTAGCATATTTTCATTTTTGCAGTCATAAATAATGGCACTAAAAAAAAACTAATTTTTTTTTACTTTTAGCAGTTTTGGAAAAACTAATGTGCAGAAGATCTGAAACAATTTTCAGAGATACATCCATTCAACCAATATATGGAAAACAATACATCTGTTTCAAGTTGATTAAGAAAGAAGAGCAAAAAATGTGATGCTAACGAGGGTGAAAATTAAAAAAAAAAATTAAAACATTCCATTGTGGTTAAAGATTCAGGCTAATCGTGATGAAAATACAGATTTTTCAATTTTGCAGTTATTTGGGGAGAGAACGATGAAAATAAGTTTTCCTTTTTACCAACTTCGGAAAAAATAAATGAACGAAAAATTTTTATGAACAAAATTTTTTTTCTTCAGAGATACATACCCAATCTAAATACAAGAAATAAAACTCAAAGACTTGAGGTTGAATAGAAAAAGAGGGGGGTAATAAAATTTGAAGGGAGGAGTTAAAATTAAAAACAAATATTTTCAATTGGTGTATCAAAAAGTTAGGCACATAGAGACTACAAGAAGACATTTTTAGTCAATAGAGGGGAGGGGGGGGGGGGAAGCATAAAAAGATCAAATTTACATTTTTCTCAATTGTAGGAAAAGTAATAAATTTTGCAGTATATTTAAATTTTTTGATTTTTGAACATTATTGGGCTAACCTGTCCTGGACTCACTATAGGAAGAAACTCGTTTATGGGGAATAACTTAAAAACCGAAGCAACTACAAAATCCAAATCTAGTATGTTATTGTCTTTTGTGGCATATTTTAATTTTTTGGAGTTTTAACATTGTTGATCTAACCGTCTTGGGCCTGCTATAGAAATGTACTCATTGCTGAAGTAAGCTTAAGAACCTTAGCAACTAAAAATTCCAAATTTGGTATCTCGTTGTTTTTCATACATTTAAGTTACATGCAAATAACGGCAGGGTGCATACTCAATTTTGAAAACAAAAATTAAGGAG
The DNA here is from genome assembly GCA_951213105.1 of Amaurobius ferox. Lineage (NCBI taxonomy): Eukaryota > Metazoa > Arthropoda > Arachnida > Araneae > Amaurobiidae > Amaurobius > Amaurobius ferox. Next base: position 81,134,245 of record OX578139.1, on the reverse strand, counting down.
TTTTTAATGGCTTATCAAAAATTATTAAGGAGTTTATAGATTACTCATTCAAACCCTCTACTTTATATAAACATCATTTAAAAAAAAAAATATATATATATATATATGTTCCAGAAAAATTAATTAATGCCTGTGCAGCTGCTTAAATTACAAATTTCTTTAAATAATACCAATATACAATCAAGTACTATACAGGGTATCCAGTGCTATCAGTGCCCAATGGCTATTTTCTCAACCATTAGTCACAGAGATATACTTCCAATTGCAAAAATGTTTTAAATTTTAAAATCTATTATCTTAGAAACAGTTTAAATTAATAAATGCATTTTTGAAAGAAATATGAAATATAAATTTTTATACGGTCCCCTGGTCATACCAGTAATATTTAGGAAAATCAATCTCGAACAATTTCATGCAAAAAAAAAAATCATCCTTTTATGACCAAAATTCACCAAGTTACGAAATATTAAACTTTATGACTTAAGTCGCTTTTCCATACATAAAAATGTCCCTTCTGGCAACCTTTAAGGAACCATATAAATATTGAAATTTTGTATTCAAAGTATTATGTTTCAATTGCATTTGCTGACATAATGTCGAGAATGAAGCAAAGCTTTTTATCGAATAGCAATTTGTTTAGAAGAGTATTATAGTCAGGGCTCTACTAAGATCTTCTAGGGGTCTTTCTAAGATCTTTATTGTAAATGAGGTAACACATTATTGTTTAAGTCAATAAATGCATTTCTGTAAAAATTATGAAATTTAAATTTTTATATGGTAATAGACCAGTAATGAGACCAGTTGCAGTGTACCTGCAGACAAAAATAAAAAATTACTCACATTAAATCTAAAATAATAAAGGCATATAACATCTAAAAAATAACAGATTTGTGTATATAATTATTTTGTGTATAACCCCCATTTTTCAGCACAAAAAGTGCTCTAACTTTAAGCAGCTATAAGTTGGTCAATTTTGGTCGTAAAAGGATGATTTTTTTAAAATTTTGCATAAATTTGTATGAGGATGATTTTCCTAACTATAACTGGTAGGATCAGGGTACCGTATACAAATTTATATTTCGTTTTTCTTTCATAAATGCATCTATTGATTTAAACTGTTTCTAAGATAATAGATTTTAAAATTTAAAACATTTTTGCAATTGGAAGTATATCTTTGTGACTAACGGTTGAGGAAATAATCATTGGGCACGGATAGCACTGGATACCCTGTATATTAATAACATAAAAAGTATCGGATAAAACTAAAATTTGTATTAGTGTTGTTGCAGGTAAATCTAAGTTTAGTATCAGTTTTACAACAAACTAATGCAAGCCAACGGCCCTACCGTGCTGAAAACACCGTTTCTCGTTAGATCACCGAAGTTAAGCACCATCGGGCGCGGTTAGTACTTGGGTGGGTGATCACCTGGGAACACAACGTGCTGTTGGCACTTTTCGGGTGCGGTAGCCCGGTGGTTTGCGCGCTGGATTTGCACACTGCCATAACTGCCGCCGTGTTAATGCGGAGTACGATCAAGTTAAACATGTGGGTCCGTAAGTCCTTCCGAGAGGTTGGTGGTAGGGAAAGGAGGGTACAGTCCCTGTGGATGCCTCCCCCACTGGGTTCCAGTCTAAATTGGATGGTATTTCCCGGCCGTCCAAACAGTTACCTTACACCGTGAGATATTTATAGTTTCAATTTGTAAATATTCTATTACTTTAAGCCTTTTCAACAATGCAATTGTAATGGGACTTTCGTCAGATTGAGTCCAAATTGGACCAATCTTCCATCTGTAAATATACATTTATATCATTATTTTACTATAATAACTTATATATTCATGTATTTCAATGTTTTAACTTCACTTTTTGAGTAATTATTTTCAAGTTAGACCTATTTTTAATATTGTAATCAGAGTTTCAAAACTTCATGTTTTATGATTTGTACTTTCGATTCATAGCGTGCCATTTTGCCATCGGCGCATCATTTTGCTTTTGACTCATCATTTTGCTTTAGGCGCATCATTTTGCTTTTTGTACTCTACCTGTTGTATTAGTAAGATCAATTCAGTAATGCCTTTGAATTACAAAAGTACTATTTACAATATAGTTTAACCTTTTAAAAATGATTTTGCTTTTGGAGCATCATTTTGCCTTTGGCGCGTCATTTTGCTTTTTCTTGTGCCCATCTCATGTTTTCATTAGTATTATTCAAAGTAATGTTAAAAATTATTATTTAAAATATGATACTGTTTATAATTTGTGTTTATATTATTGCAAATGTATTGTTATTTTTATCCTTGGCGACACCTCCGGCTTCAGTTAAGGTAACCTATGGTCTTTATATTTTTGTATATATATAAATATTTGATATTACTGATATTATGGATGCACCTATGTATTCCCCTTCTTCCGAAGACTTTCCTCCCCTTCAACATTCCGTAGTACTTACCCCGTTATCCCTGGACACTGAAAGAGCTGCAACTTCTGAATCCTTTTCTCTTGTGTGCACTCCTCCTGATCAAACCTCATTGGATGTTACACCCACTACTGGAAATCCAGGCATCCGGTTCTCAAATTTTAAAAGTGTGCCACGAACATATGATTCTGCTCTGTTTTCTCACACCATTGTGCCTTCTCGTCTTCCTCGCCAGCTTTCTACAACACAACCTTCAAATGCAACCCAGGTACTCGCACCTTTTGGATCCTCAAAATCTTCCAAACCAACCATCATCCCAGCGACAACTTCGACATCTAAACCAACTTTTACTCCTTCTACAAAATCAATGATTGCTGCCTCTACAAAACCAACGATTGCTGCCTCTACAAAACCTATGTCTTCTTCTCCCTCTGGTTCTGCATCTTCAATCTCAACCTACAAACTTCCATATTCTTCTTTGCCTGTCCTTCCCTCCCAACCTGTTCATCCTCCTCCTTCTTTCGCTGGCTCTGACTCTTCACCTTCACATGCTTCTCCGCCTTTTATTCCTTCTGTCAGCGCTTTTCCTGCTACGTCAACCTCCTCCAAACCTGATGACCAGTCTTCCACTCTTGCTCCTTCTGCTGCTTCCAGTCCTGGCTCGACTCACAGATATAGATATTCCTCCTTTCAACGTCAACAACGAGCATGTTGCAAGAATTTTACTAAACATCTCAAGGCTCGAGAAATACATTGCCAAAAATATCAAGCTTAATGCAACCCAGAAATCATACACAGAGGAGAAATTTAAAGATATAAAGATTTCCTGTCACACTCTTGAAAGTAATGTCTCTCCTCCGTCTCCACGTTCTCGCCGTGCAAATACTGATGCTATCTCTGCACTCTCCAAAACAATCAACGATAATCTTTCTACTCTACAAAATAAATTGGATACTGGCCTGAAAGCTCTTTCATCTTCCATAACCAAAGAAATTCCTCTTCTTGTCAAGAATACGGTGCAACAAACTCTGAAAGGATCTGTTCCTCCTGGTGCTTCTGCCTCAACCTCCTCCTCTGCTCATCCTTTGACTGACCCCGCCAGGAACAGACTTTATTCAAGTATCCTCCTCCAGGGGAAGGACAGGACAAAAGACAACGTTCAACTTAAAAAGGATCTATTTTCACTACCTTGCCCTCGGGGCATCAACATAAAAAACATTACGACTCTCCCGAACGGTACCCTAAAGGTAACCTGTAAAGAGCAGAACCCAGGAAACCTGTTGCCGATCTTCCAAAACTCAGCAATTAAAGATAAATTTACCATTAAACTCCAGGAAGATCGAAAACTAGCTCTTATCATCTTCGGCGTTCCTTCAGACTTTTCAGAAGAAAACGTTAAAGCACTTATTTGTCTAAACCATCCTACACTAAAACCTGGAGACATTCGAATCATAAAAAATTTCAAAACCAGATCTGGTAGCCTGAACTGGGTGTTCCTAGTCGACCTCTCTACAGCTAACCGAATATTGGACTCGAAAAAACTGTTTCACCATTTCAAGTCCTACCTGGTGAAAAAATACATATCCCTAAAAATGTGTCATAAGTGCCAGGGATACGGGCACGTCGCAAATTTTTGCCATTACTCCGAAGGCAACTGCAGCCACTGTACTCGCAGCGGCCATACTTTTAGAGACTGTAAAGCACGGACTCCAACATGTGTCAATTGCACAACCTCGAACGATCTGAACCCAAACCTACATTATGAAACTGATCATAACATGCACGATCGAAAAAACTGTAGAACTTATATGGCCGAAATGGCAAAAATTCGCTCCCTCCAGAGGGAGACGTGAAAACTTTTATACAGATTTAGCTTTTTCATCTGTTTCCTTGTTCTATTTTAATATGTTTGTATTGCCTCTGTATATATGTTTTTATTTATGTATTTTTTTTTTTTTTTTTTAAAGCTTTGCCTTGGGGTTTCTTCCCCCCATCCGAGCCTTTTCCCTTTTTTATACTTCCTTTCTTGCCATGACTATTAGCGGCATCCAGATTAACTTAAACCACTCTCTTTCCGCCCATTCAAATCTCTTTAAATTTGCAATAGACAACTCAATGGACTACGTATGTCTTCAAGAACCCTATATAAATCATAATTTAATTCTCTCCCCCCCTCCTGGTGTTCGCCAATTTGTCTCCGTCTCCCAGAAGGCGGCTATTTTAATCTTTAATCCACTCTTAACAGTAAACTTTAAATTTAAATCATCCTCATCAATCTTTATAGAAATATTACTTCCCCAGCATCCCATCATTAATCTAGCTAGCATATATTTCCCACCCCATGATAACTTTTTAACCCTTTTATCAGAAATAGATATCTTTGACTACCTGAACTCTAACTTTCTCCTTCTAGGAGATTTTAATGCCCATGCTCGGATGTGGGGATATAGGTTCACCGATCAGAGGGGGTTGGACATGATTGACTTTTGCCTCAAAAACAATCTCATAATCTGTAACGATAAAAATTGTGGTCCAACTTTCGCTTCACACTCCGGAAATGGATTCCCCGACCTTTCTCTCATGAACTTTTCACTCTTCAATTCTCTTTTTAGCTGGGAGATCCTCTCGAGTGATACTCTTAGCGACCATAAATATATTAAAATTACACTTAACCTTGACCCCCCCTCTAATGATACTTTCTTTTTCAAAACTCAATACGGAATCGGTAAATTTATACATAACTTTAGAGCAAACTTAAATTTTCTCAATCCCCTTTTAGATAATATTCAAGACACTAACTCCCTAGATTCTTTTTTTAAAACTCTTATTGATATAACCCAAAATTGTGCCTTAAAATTTATTAGAAAGAAAAAATAAAAAACAATTAAAAATTTTTCCTGGTGGAATCCCACCCTCACAAAACATAGAAACTTCGTTACCGCCCTTTATAAAAGAGTCAAATCACTCGAAAGGAATTTTGCCCCTCCCGCCGAAATCTCTGCGGCCTTAATTCTTTATAAACAAAATAGAGCCAAATACAAATTACTGATTAAGAAAACAAGACTTGACTCCTGGAAGTCTTTCTGCACAGGATGCAGCAAAACTTTCGGCTCTCATTTCAAATTTACTTTCCAGAAACACAAAAAATTTAATAACATTAATCTCCACTTCCCTGACTCCCCTTCCCTCAACCTTGATGATAAACTGAAACGCTTGTTGGACCACCATTTTAAAGAAGATAAGGATTTTATAAACTTTCCTTCATTTACTTTGCCTTTTGAGGGACTGGGGGTGGTTTCGGATGAAGAGCTCCTCATTGTCTTTAAAAATTTAAAAAATGGTAAGGCCCCAGGCCTTGACAATTTAGATTTCACAATTTGGAAGCAACTTTATAAATTTTTCCCTTCTTTCCTATCAAAAACTATAAATCTATGTTTTAAATTCTGCCACTTTCCCTCTTGTCTCAAAAATGCCAACATTCTCTTCTTTAATAAACCTGGAAAAGACCCGTCTCAATGTTCTTCGTATAGACCCATTTGCCTCCTCCCGACCCTTGGTAAAATATTGGAAAAAATTTTCATAAATAAACTCAATTTTTGGCTTTCTTCTGAGGATGCTCTCCATCCCCTCCAATATGGCTTTAAGGAATTAACGAGTTGTGAGGATGCTGCTCTTGGGCTAATTCAAACCATTTCCTCCCACAAGTCAATACATTTTGTTTCTTTGACCACCGTGGACATCTGCGGAGCATTTGACAGTCTCAACTGGAACGTTTTGCCTCTTTCATTTTCAAAAATCAACCTCCCTCAGCCTTTTCAAAATTACATTTTTTCATATCTTTTTAACAGAGAAATTTCACTCAACATAGGTAAATCACATATTACAAAACACATTTCTATGGGCGCTCCACAGGGATCGGTTATATCCTCTTGCCTGTGGAGTATCTACTTTAATGACATTCTAAAACTCAACAACGATCTTTTTCACCTTCAGGCCTTCGCGGATGATCTCGCGGTGGTCACCTATTCATCCAACTTAAAAACACTACAACTTAATACCAATAACCTTTTAAACCTTATCTCATCCACTCTCACTGTTTTAAAACTTTCCATAGCTCCCGAAAAATGTAAATCAATTATCTTCAATAAAAACCGCTCAAAAATCAGACATCGCCCTTCCTTCAAAATTCAAAACCATAAAATACCTACAACTAGACAACTCACCTTTCTTGGAATCACTATTGACGATAATTTAAAATGGAGCTCCCACATTTTCAATCTTAGAGAGAAATGTTTTAAGTTCGCCAGCACCTTTGGGAGGGTGTCTGGCAATAACTGGGGTATAGATAAATCCTTTTTAAAAATCTGGTATCTTTCGGTCATCGAAAAGATAATCATTTTCGGCGCAGGAATTTGGGGACAAGCTTTGACTAGGGCTCAGGTCAAAAAACTTTTGTCTTTGCAAAGGATTTTTCTTCTCAAAATCTCTTCTGGTTTTCGGACTACTTCCAACATTTCTCTTTACTCTATAACTGGTATTCCCCCCATTCATTTTGTCATTAATACACAATTTAAAAAATATGCCTTCTGGAAACTCAGAACAAATCATTTTACCAACCCGTCTCTTCCCTCTCCCCCTAACTTTGACTTCAATCGCCCTTCCTCTTCTATCCCCCCTTCCCTTCGTATCACCTATCTGGCTCCCTTCGACCCCTCACTTTTTTCAGACATAAATATTTACACTGATGGCTCTGCCATTGACGACAAAGTGGGTTACGCCATTTGCATATACAGGGGGGATAAACTTCAAAACATATATACTTTCAAACTCAACCTTGGGAACACAGTTTTTCAAGCTGAAATAGCAGCAATACACTTTGCTATCAACTGGGCTTCTACAAATAATTTAAAAATAAATATTTTTTCAGATAATCAATCCTCCATTTCGGCCCTTAACTCCATTAGAAACAAATCTGACTATCTTTCCAAAATTAAACTAGATGCAAATTTAAACAAACATTTAATAAACCTCTGTTGGGTTAAAGCCCATTTTGACATCTCGGGCAACGAGGCCGCCGATGAAAATGCAAAACTTGCTACCTCTTCAGGTACCCCATCTCCTTTACCTTTTCCCTACTCTCTGTTAAAAAAGCATTGTAAACTAGATATCTTAAACGCCTGGCAATCTTATCTAAACAACTACATTTCCCCTCGCACCCATGACCCAGCCAGAATTTTAAACTTTCTTCCCCACGTAAACTTTAATTTCCTTTTAATGAACAAATATCTTATTTATTTTATCACGGGCCACGGCCCATTTTTGGATTACCTTTACTTTTTTTAATTTAAATCAACCTCTTGCTGTTCCTACGGTTCCTTTGGAGATGCAGACCACTACGTCTTTGCTTGCCCCCACTCTAAACCTTTTCATCTTTCTAAACCTTCCCCCACTAATTCCGTGGCCTGGTTCTCGAGTGTCTGCTCGAATAAAACTTCAATTAACAAAATTAAAAACTGTGTTCTCATAGCGAGAGAAATATCCAACAAAATCACTTGAATAGCCTGAGAGCCATTGCTGCTTTTAACTTTTTCTCTGGTTGTTGATCCCCTTGGTTTTTACTTCCTCCTCCCCGGTGGTGCCGCCTTCCCTTTTATTTTGGTTTGCTGTGTTGTTTTGGTGTTGTGTTTTGTTTTTGATTACTGCTTTGTTTGTTTGCTGTTTTGTTTAGTTGTGTTTATTCTGGTGTTGTCGCCGGATCTCTTCCCGGCCGTCCAATTAGATACTCAAGTCCTCTGGATGAGTCGGACGGTCTGGGTCTTCACACTCACACACCTTTCTGGTAGGTCGGACGGTCTGGGTCTCAACAACAGACTAATGCACACACAATTCGAATGATTTGTAGCAGTGGAAATTCATTCAAAGTCTTTTTTATCACAAATACATATATAACATATATTTTATATATATAAAAAATTTGCACAAGAATAAACAAATACAAAATTTTTATTACTTTTTTTATTTATTGTTTAACATGTTATCAAATAAAAAAATATATCTATATGCACTGGCTGAGTGAGTGGATGATATGTCAAAATTATCATGCATTTCCACTATAGTTAGAATTTTGGTTTCAATATGATCCAATCCATCTCAGCTTCAAGACTAAGGGGAAAATCGAAAATTCCAATATTTTGAATTAGGGGTGACGGTGCAAAGGAATAATAAAAAGAACTTAAAACCTCTTTGCCTAGTTATTGAGAACTTCCACTATAATTAGAATCTTGGCTTTGGTTTCATCTTCTAGGTCAACGGAAAAATCCAATATTTCAAAAAATTTGAATTTGGGGTGGCGATTCAAAGGAATAATTAAACAATTCAAAACAGCTGTTCAAATTCATCAAGTACTTACACTCAAGCCAAAATATTGGCTTTGGGCTCATTCGATCCATCTCAACTTTCAGATCAATGAAAAAATCGACAATTCCAATTAGGTGGGGACGATACAAAGGGATTTATAAAAAACTTGCATCATTTTAGCAAAAATGTGAACCAATCAATAGTATTTTTTTGTTTAAAAGTGAAACATATTTCAATATTCAGAACTTTTATTAAGTGTGTCGATGTCCCATTTAGTGGTCACTAGTCATTAAGAATCGGTAAAGCGCAGGCGAAATGGGTAGTTTTAAAATAAACTCAGCATAACAGAATTTGAAAACCTGAGGAAAAAAAAAGAGCTTTGAAATTTAAAGCATTGCATGAGAATGTTAACTATAAGAATAACCTATTTTTTGCAAAATGGTTCACTAAAATCATCAAAATCTACAGTAAAATAATTTTTAAAACATGAAAATTGGTAAAAAATTGTATTGATAAAAACCAATTTAAAGTTTTCCTTTATGAGTTGTTTCTATTCTATCATCGGGTAGAAAAACTTAAATAACTTTTTAATTTTAAAGATACAGCTTTGAAATGTCACTTACATATTTAGAAATGTTATAATTATAATTTGAGCCAATAAATAATAATAAAAAAAAAAATTAATATTTTCACCATTTTTAGGATACTGTGTCCTTTTAAATATTTAAGTGTTTGCATGGTAAAATTTGTGTTTGCATAATAAGTTGGTTTTATTTGATAATAACATTTTGCATACTGAACAAAGTACATTCATCATTGCCTATTGCTTTTTCTACACACGTTGTATAATGTACAGAAAAAATATTGTGACAAGGTCAGAAGTTTAAATTTGAGTTTTTGACAAATTTACACATTTTGAGCATCCCTGAATTTGAATAGAACATCTTTGAAGTGATATCTGTGTGTATCCATAGGTGTATTTAGGGGGTGCCAAAGTACCCCTTTGGAAAATTGTTACTTTAATTATAAACCATTCTCTACTGAGTATTTAAGTAATATTACAAGAATATTTTAATAGCATTACAAACAAATTTTCACTGAATGATTGTGGTTTGAACACAATTTCAACAATATTAATAAATTTTCCAAGTTTTAAAATCATACAAATCAAAAATATAAAATGAATGTCATGTATTATGAGAGAAAAACCAAAGAAAAATGATGTTAGAGCATCAGACCACAATTAGTATGTATCCATCTATTTATATTAATATAAACAATTTAAACTTATGCTTAAATGGGAAATATAGAAGGATTCTTGCATTTGTTATGCTTACAAACTATTAAGTTTTGTAAAACTATTAAGTCTCGTGATCACTGAGTCATAAATAATCCCTTTTATGCATAACAGTATCCTATGTTGCCATGTTAAAAAAATATATAAAATTTTGAAGTTTTCGTTTGCTAGAATTAAAAACATTATCTAGTTCTAAATTTTTACTTTCCTTATATACATAATGTATAAGGAAAGTATTGTGACGGGGTCGAAAATTCGAATTCGAGTTTTCGACGGGAGAGCACGTTTCAAGCATCCCTGATCACGAATCAAACATTTTTGGAGTGATGTCTGTGTGTGTGTGAAAGTATGTGTGTATGTGTGTGTGTCAGTGAGTCTGTGGAGACGATAACTGACGAACGAATGGACCGATTCGAACCAAATTTGGTACAAAAATCACAATCCATAAACACTGGAAGCCTATTGTTTTTATACGTAATCGAATGTTCAGAACCTCCCTAAATTTTCGAATGAAATTTTGAAAAAATCGTCAAAAAATCAAAACCGCTAATAAAGTTACGCAAATAGACATTTCTTATGTAATTTTTCATTAGAAAACGATTGGCATAAATTTTAGAAGGCTAACATGAACCGTTCTCGAGATATTGTACATTTTTCAAAAAAATTATGAAAAAGTCACATAAAAAAAAATTCCTATTGAGAAACATGTTCACTTTCCATATGTAATACCATGCGATAAATTGAGTGACATCATTCTCGTGGATCTAGCTCGTTCCATTCATGAAAAAATATACTTTGAATAATACTTTTGTATTTGAACGCCAATAGTCATTTATCTGCTGTAAGAATAACTTTTTTCTTAGTGCATAACTCTTGGCGAGATTTTGGCGACGAATTTGGCGAAATGTCGCCAACTTGGTGACTTTTTGAAATGTTGCCAAATTAACGTAAATCTCGTCAAATGGATAAAAATGACGCTAAATCAATGAAAATGACAACTAATTGTCGAAACTATAGTTAGAATTTTGGTTTCAATATGATCCAATCCATCTCAGCTTCAAGACTAAGGGGAAAATCGAAAATTCCAATATTTTGAATTAGGGGTGACGGTGCAAAGGAATAATAAAAAGAACTTAAAACCTCTTTGCCTAGTTATTGAGAACTTCCACTATAATTAGAATCTTGGCTTTGGTTTCATCTTCTACGTCAACGGAAAAATCCAATATTTCAAAAAATTTGAATTTGGGGTGGCGATTCAAAGGAATAATTAAACAATTCAAAACAGCTGTTCAAATTCATCAAGTACTTACACTCAAGCCAAAATATTGGCTTTGGGCTCATTCGATCCATCTCAACTTTCAGATCAATGAAAAAATCGACAATTCCAATTAGGTGGGGACGATACAAAGGGATTTATAAAAAACTTGCATCATTTTAGCAAAAATGTGAACCAATCAATAGTATTTTTTTGTTTAAAAGTGAAACATATTTCAATATTCAGAACTTTTATTAAGTGTGTCGATGTCCCATTTAGTGGTCACTAGTCATTAAGAATCGGTAAAGCGCAGGCGAAATGGGTAGTTTTAAAATAAACTCAGCATAACAGAATTTGAAAACCTGAGGAAAAAAAAAGAGCTTTGAAATTTAAAGCATTGCATGAGAATGTTAACTATAAGAATAACCTATTTTTTGCAAAATGGTTCACTAAAATCATCAAAATCTACAGTAAAATAATTTTTAAAACATGAAAATTGGTAAAAAATTGTATTGATAAAAACCAATTTAAAGTTTTCCTTTATGAGTTGTTTCTATTCTATCATCGGGTAGAAAAACTTAAATAACTTTTTAATTTTAAAGATACAGCTTTGAAATGTCACTTACATATTTAGAAATGTTATAATTATAATTTGAGCCAATAAATAATAATAAAAAAAAAATTAATATTTTCACCATTTTTAGGATACTGTGTCCTTTTAAATATTTAAGTGTTTGCATGGTAAAATTTGTGTTTGCATAATAAGTTGGTTTTATTTGATAATAACATTTTGCATACTGAACAAAGTACATTCATCATTGCCTATTGCTTTTTCTACACACGTTGTATAATGTACAGAAAAAATATTGTGACAAGGTCAGAAGTTTAAATTTGAGTTTTTGACAAATTTACACATTTTGAGCATCCCTGAATTTGAATAGAACATCTTTGAAGTGATATCTGTGTGTATCCATAGGTGTATTTAGGGGGTGCCAAAGTACCCCTTTGGAAAATTGTTACTTTAATTATAAACCATTCTCTACTGAGTATTTAAGTAATATTACAAGAATATTTTAATAGCATTACAAACAAATTTTCACTGAATGATTGTGGTTTGAACACAATTTCAACAATATTAATAAATTTTCCAAGTTTTAAAATCATACAAATCAAAAATATAAAATGAATGTCATGTATTATGAGAGAAAAACCAAAGAAAAATGATGTTAGAGCATCAGACCACAATTAGTATGTATCCATCTATTTATATTAATATAAACAATTTAAACTTATGCTTAAATGGGAAATATAGAAGGATTCTTGCATTTGTTATGCTTACAAACTATTAAGTTTTGTAAAACTATTAAGTCTCGTGATCACTGAGTCATAAATAATCCCTTTTATGCATAACAGTATCCTATGTTGCCATGTTAAAAAAATATATAAAATTTTGAAGTTTTCGTTTGCTAGAATTAAAAACATTATCTAGTTCTAAATTTTTACTTTCCTTATATACATAATGTATAAGGAAAGTATTGTGACGGGGTCGAAAATTCGAATTCGAGTTTTCGACGGGAGAGCACGTTTCAAGCATCCCTGATCACGAATCAAACATTTTTGGAGTGATGTCTGTGTGTGTGTGAAAGTATGTGTGTATGTGTGTGTGTCAGTGAGTCTGTGGAGACGATAACTGACGAACGAATGGACCGATTCGAACCAAATTTGGTACAAAAATCACAATCCATAAACACTGGAAGCCTATTGTTTTTATACGTAATCGAATGTTCAGAACCTCCCTAAATTTTCGAATGAAATTTTGAAAAAATCGTCAAAAAATCAAAACCGCTAATAAAGTTACGCAAATAGACATTTCTTATGTAATTTTTCATTAGAAAACGATTGGCATAAATTTTAGAAGGCTAACATGAACCGTTCTCGAGATATTGTACATTTTTCAAAAAAATTATGAAAAAGTCACATAAAAAAAAATTCCTATTGAGAAACATGTTCACTTTCCATATGTAATACCATGCGATAAATTGAGTGACATCATTCTCGTGGATCTAGCTCGTTCCATTCATGAAAAAATATACTTTGAATAATACTTTTGTATTTGAACGCCAATAGTCATTTATCTGCTGTAAGAATAACTTTTTTCTTAGTGCATAACTCTTGGCGAGATTTTGGCGACGAATTTGGCGAAATGTCGCCAACTTGGTGACTTTTTGAAATGTTGCCAAATTAACGTAAATCTCGTCAAATGGATAAAAATGACGCTAAATCAATGAAAATGACAACTAATTGTCGAAAATTCAATATCTTGGAAAGAATATTAGTATCTACTATAAGAAAAACCTATTTTTTTACTGTAAAAGTAGTAAATTCATTACATTATATAAGGAAAGTCATGTGTTGCCCACATCAGATTTTTTAATAAAGCCTGATATAAAATTTTATGAATTAACATTTGTGACAGCTATCCTGTACACCAGAAATCGACCACAGACATACAGATAGATGGACATCACTTGAAAAATAGTCAAATGTGTTCAGGAGGTCCTAAAACATATAATGGCATCAAAATTTTGAATTCAAAAATGTTCATGAAAACAATACTTTCTCTACACTACATTACATAGTATGAGAAAGTAAATATTGGTATGTTTCTGTTTTTCATCCATTAAGGACTTTTCAAAAGAAACACCAAACTTTTGTTTTTTCCTCTTTTTTTACCCCATTTTTAATCCTTCAGGTAGTGACTGAGAAAATATAAAGATCGGTGATTTTCTTTTAATCTCCATCTTTGATTTTTTAATACCGCACTCGATTCAATATTTTTGTTTCTTTTATTTTTATACACCTCCCATATTTTCTTACTCACTTTTTTTCTAACCAATCAGAAGTGTACTTCATATTTTCCCTGCATTTAGATTGAAATGATGTATTTCTAAAAAAAATTTAAAAATTCTGATTTTTGCATTCTTTACATATTATCAAACTACGATGAAAAAAAAAAGATGAAACGTTTCTGATTTTCTGATTAATGAATTATTATAAAAAACAGAAAATTAATTTGAATCTGTAGGTAAAGTTATGTGCTGCCCATATCATATTTTTTCTAATCAATATGAATTTTGTATGTTATTTTTTCTGTAATTTTTAAGGGGATGATGTATTTCTGAAAATTATTTCAGATGTTTCTTTGTTTATTACTTATTCACAAACGAACTTTAATTTTCGTCTGTTATTTTTTCTGTATTTAGGTTGAGATTATGTATCTCTGTAAAAAAATCTCAATTTTTCTTTCATTCATTACTTAAAAAAAAAAAACATTTTTATGCTATAAACATTTTTTTTTATTATTGCAGCTTTTTACCAGAAACTTTCTATTGGTTTTGATGAAATTTCTTTTATCCCCCCTGCCCTATATTTTAATAATATTTTCTAATCAACTTGAAAAATCCATGTTTTTTTTCCATACTTATGTTAAAATGATGTATCTAAAAATATACACACACATACGTATATATATATATATATATATATATATATATATATAATGTATATTAATTATTCCCTTTCCCTGGACTTTTAAATTTTTATCAGCTAGTTATGATTGAACCACTAATTTGCATCTGCGTGCCATATTTCATCATTGCTGGATAAACAGATCAAATTTAAAAAGGGGAGGGGGTGAGGGAATTTTGACCGTCCCAAAACCTTAAAAATGTTTATAAATTCTAAATTCAATATAAAAATATAATATAAATCTCTTTTGGTTCACTGGGTATTTTTTAACTATTATACACACACACACATATATATATATATAAATAAAGAATTAGAAAACATTTTGAGTTCTTTTTTAAGTAGAGTTATTTTATATGTCCTACATGTTTTAAAATCATGATCATATTTAATGAAAATATAAAATTAAGGTAAATTTTGATTATAAATTTCTTACCATGAATAAGTAGTGCCCAAATCAATGCCAATAACAGTTCCTATAGAACTTTTAGCATCATCAGTTTTGCAATTTGCAAAAGCAATCACTATCATTAACAGCAATATCCAAAGACCCATTTTTCTGAAAAATATAGAAATAAAAAAAATATATTAAACTAGTAATAATTAAAAGTAATAGTGCTAATAATAAAGTAAAAATATAAACTGCTAATACATACGGAATAACAACTTTAACAAGCTACAATTTTAAATGAATAAAAAATTTGATAAAAGAAGGTATCAAGTCATCACTTCTAAAATTTTATTTTTATATGTATAATACTTGTCAAGAGTAATAATATTTATTCTATTTAACCCAAATTTCCGGGACAGTAAAAAATATTGCTATTTTGGGATCTGGAGTAAAATGAACGCTTGAATCAAATTTCTTATAAATGTAAAACTACTGCAAAGTCAAATACTAAAACATTTGAAAGGGAAAAAAGAACAGAATCGGATGTTTTTTTTTCAAACTTTTGATACATATTCGATGCTTTTTGATCAACATTCAAATGATCGTTTACGTATTCACAATTATCATTACTTATAAAGCAAACTGAAATTAATGTTTAGGTAGAAGTTCAATCATAAAAATTTTAATGGAAGTAACAGTTAGGGATTATTAAATTCCTCTATATTCTTTCTTCTTTAATTTTAAGACAAGACAAAGCGTAAATTAGGAAAGACATATAGAAAGTAATTAAAACAAGATTTTGACAAACCGGTGTTTAAAGACTTGAAGGGTGAAAATATTTTTAAATTTGTTTGACACCACCAATATAATATACTTTACGTCTGATCGGGTATTGCAGATTAAAGTTCCAGCACCGAACTGAATGTGACACGTAAATAAAAGTTTAAAGTCATTGAACGGAGTATAAACTAGCGGTGCGAGGAAAAGCTGAAAGTTGCCGACAGGTAACCGTCTCCAACAGGTAAATGAAAGGGAGTACGCATTACGCCGTGTCTACTCTTTATTGGTTGTCATACTGGATTTTCGGCTATGTAGCTACGGGCTACATCTTATGCACAATCGTGTCCTATCTCAAATTTTAATACCATGTCTTCAAAAATGTCTCAAGAATTCTCAAAGCATTGTCACATACAAGCCTTTTATCTAGAGTTCCTTTATAAAGACATATAGGAACTCTAGTTTTACTCGCTTTTTTCTAACTCCATATGACGTCAACTTGGAGATATTTCGTCTACCGCGGGTTGCAAGTTTTTGCAGAGGGGCATGGGGCGTTATTCCTAGCATGGGACGTTATTCATCCATCTATGGCTCAACCATGACGGGTAGAAGGTCTACCTTCTACTCTCTACTTTCATACTCAACAGTTTTTGAGTGCTCTCTCAACATATTGTACCAGCAAATTGCTATCAAGTTTTGTATGCCGTCAGTTAGATGCTTCCACTTGGTGAATATCAACTGTCAACCAGTAAAAATTTGATGCTTTGGGCCTACTCCTTCTATTTTCTACCGTCTTTGTGCCATGAAGGGTAGAATATATTCTACCCTTCTTGTTTATGCTATATAATTCTGTCATATAGCAGAGGGTGTTCTTCCTCCTTCTGTTGCAATGGCAGTGGTGGTACAGTCTAGAGAGCCTAGATAATGCTATCTAGGCTCTCTAGCACAGTCTGGTTAGCATAATTCTGAGTATTTTTGTATTCACTGTAAATAGAGGACTATATAGTAGAAGTCAATTGTTGTAATAGTAAAAGAACTTGTCCAGCCTCTGAGGAAATTGTCTTTTGGATCTCCTCTAGTCTAGAGTCCTTATATAGAATATAGGGATTCTACTCCAATCTGCAGCATAGAAAACATTAATCTACAGTACCGTTTTATACATTGTGCAGAAAAGATACCTACCTCATGAATTTCAAACATTTCTTTACTTTTGGAGTCTAGCCTACTCCTACAAAGATGGCGACTCTGTCTTTTCTGGACGAATTTTTAAGTTACATTAATCTTAAATGTTACAGCTTAATTTATTCGTGTAAATTATTTTTTAATTCATTAGAAAATTATATATGATGTTAGAGCAATAAATTTTACTTGATATTTTAAAACTGAAATTGTTATATGAAGTATGGCTGCTGTACTTCATGATGGGGGGTCCTTTATATTTCATAGCATTCTTTTATTTATGTGATTCAATCCGTCTGCTCTTTAATTTTTCTGTTTATTTTCATTAATTCTCCATCCCTTGTGTATACCATAGTGCCAATAAATTAATATTATAATTAATTGCATGTGTACTCTGTAATTTCATTATAAATTCATCAAGCTGGTGTTTAGCACGTACTTTAAAATTTAAATGAAATTTTACAGTTATTTTAAAATTGTTCACGTTCCCTTAGTTTAATGAAATCTATGCCTTTATGAATTTTAATTATGGTTATTGTCCAGAGAGCTGTTTAGTTTGACATACCCGTCAGTAAATAATTTTTAGTGTAAGTTGCTTTTAGTGTTGATAAGTATTCGTTTGTTTATAGTTTTTACCACATAAACAATCGGTTAACTTAGTATTGTCCGCTCTTATTTCAAATTACGGGCCAAATAAAGTTTATTTTGTCGTGATTTCAACCAGTTTGCCAAAAATCTGTGGGGGGGAGTCAGTGGGGGCAGATATACTTACTAACGTAAACAACATATACTTTCGTAGAAATTGCATGTTTTGAATGTCATTGCATTTTAACGGAAATGCAATACGTAGTTTGATGCATATATGTTGCATTAGTATTTTGATATCTAAATAGCGTATTTTATTTTCTAACTAGATTTTTAATGCTATATGCCCCCCGTTATCTATCACTTATTAAAATGGATATTTGAACGCCAATCGAAAACAATCATTTTTTGTTATCAAGAATAAAATATATTCATGCAAATTTAAAACTTTTAAACAAATCTTGTAAGATTGACATTAATTAAGCACAGACTTATACGGCTTATCCAGTTATGGGGGGGGGGGGGGGGGGTATTCGGAATGGAATGAGATTACAGTGCTGGAATCCTAGTATTGGCCCTATAGGAAATTAATGTTAAGGGCTGGGTGAGGGGGGTTATGACCCAAAGACCCCTCCCCCTTGCCAGTAAACACAAATGGAAATATTTGCTCCTTCTAGAAGTGTGTTGCTCTAATTATTTGCATTCAAATTCTGGAGAGGAAGTGAAAAATATTTTACGTAATATTACATTATTTATTAATATAATTTTTTATTTAATAGAGATTAATATGTATCATATAATTGTATTGTAATTATTGAAGAATCAGCACTATTAATAGTATCAATGTTAAAGTGTAAATTCTCAAATTTTTTGGGTAAATGTAATGTAACTTTAAACGTATTGCGCCTTCAATTACTGCGTTTTAAAACTTCATTGTTCCTAGTGTTTCTTTCATGACTTTTTAGCCTGGGGGGGGGGATGAAATTTTAGGGTTGGCAAGTTTTCTGTTTGTCCTATATAAATATATCAAAATGCTGTGTCACATAAATAGAAACTAGGTTAACATAAAATGTATCTGGGGAAGAGGGGAGCGAATACTTGTTTCTGTGGGGGCTTTCATCCCCGGAAGTATACCTGAAAGAAATACTGGTTGATCCTGAGCAGTTTAGGTTCCGATCTTTTGTGTAATATCTGGAATGAATTGGGTATGACAATGTGTTAAGTAATTATTGTGATTGATATTTGAACTATGATGTCAAACCATAAGAAACTTCTGTTTTCAGACATTTTGTAAAAAAAAGGAAAAACTTTGTGTGTGTGTCAATAATATTAAGAAAAAAGTAATTGTTTATTTGTTATAGATAAGCAGGGATATTTAATACTTTCAAATTAATTCATAAAAAATTCTTAAAATTTAATGTACTAAACATATTTTTCATATTTAATATTACACAACAAATATATTGAGCTTTATCCCTTGCAGCTACCATTTGCAGTTTGTGAGTTTGCATAACATTAACAAATACATCAAATAAATTCTAGCCCATTTGAAAATTATATTTGGCTGTTTAAAGTTCTAAAAAACAATTGCTCAGTACCAAATAATACTTTTAATTCAGAATTTTTCTTGTTCAAGTCAGAACAAAAAAAAATAATGTTCTATTTATTCAATATTTTTTAAAAGGTATATACCCCTGATCTACATGATGTTTGATTTTAAACGTTAATATGACATTTTTTAATATGGATTTAGCATATAGATATAAACATTAAAAGTGGATAATTGTTACATGAATAACATGCTTTTCCAAGATTTTTATTAAACACTTAAAGTAAATTTATTGTAAACATTGGAATAAGTCGTGTGGTATTATACATCATATTTTTAATTTTTGTTTAAACTTACTAAAAATTAAAATCTAATTTTTAAATTAAACTATCTTTCTGAATAGTCCTGAACTATTCAATGTATTTTAAATTTAGGAAAATTAACTAATAATCATTTGTATTTTTTTCTTTTACTTTGAACAATAACTTTTATAGAATTTAAAATATGCAAAATTGTTTTATAGATTATACTGTGGTAGTGTGAATGTTATTTAGTTTGTCATGGCTGAAAATATCTCTAGACCTGTGACTCCACAATACCCTGATAGTAGCAGGAAAACAAAGAAGAGGCCATATCCTCCAGTATGCAATGGTATTGGAAATTCTGAAAAGAAGAATAATGATTATTTATGGTAATAAAATTTGATCAATATTATCCAAATTGTGTAGATTTATTTATTCTATAGTTTTCCAACTGCATATTGTTTGACATGCTTTGTTTGCAAAACCATAATTATTGCTTATCCTTTATAATATTATAATTAACTGGAGTATGGCTCCACTTAACTTTCTCATACTAGAATCCATTTTTAAGTAGCTTGTAATATTTTTTTTTTTGCAAATTTTACAAGAAAAATTTTGAAAAATATGTATTTTTGATTCAAATGATCACAATTATAGCATGCTACTTTTATTTTAAAGGGATTGTAAAAATCTTTTGACTGATACCAAGTTTGACAATATAACCCCCACTCCGGGGGGTTTGAACATTTTGATGTCATGAACACAAAAGTTATATTACGACTAGTTTTTAACACTTTACAACATAGTTGAAAAGTGTTTATGATTAACACTTTACAACAAAGTTGAAAAGTGTTTATGACTTTGTTCATTCTGTCTGTCTGACCATTAGCACGATAACTGCCATAAAAATAACTTAATCAAAATGAAATTTTAGTATGTTGTTCAGACGGTCTGTGGGACCTATGGGATTATAAATGAATAATATCACCCAAATAGTTTTGGATTGAACCCGGATTGAAAAAATGAAATACATTGAACTCTATGGGACCTAATTTTTCAAACATTTTTTTAAGCTGATTTAAAATTCACAAATTGCTTTAAAAGTTTTAGGAAATATTCAAATTATCCCATGAAATATATAAAAAAAAATTCAGCAAAATATATTCAGTAGTTTTTAAATAAAAATAGATCATGTGACCCACTTCAAAATAAAATATGCCATCCATCTTGTGTCAAAATCGTGATTTTAAAGTTCTTTTTAATTCATATTTAGTGTTGTAACCATCCTAAAACTTCTTTATTTTTGCTTAAATTCTGTGCATCTATATACTGAAACAACACAATTACAATATATTTGAGTTTAAATGATTATCAAACTTTGATTATTTTTACAACGAAGCCTAATTTTTACTTATGGAAAATGTAAAAACACCAAAAGATGTAGAATGAGTTGTATAAGAATTGCTGCATTTCTTTAATGCAAAATTATTTAGCTCATGGAGTTTGCAATATAGTTGATATGAATGAAACAGTCATTGATTTTACTCAGAGAACCAGACGATTTTTTCGATGAAGCTTTAAGCATAGAATTAAATTGTTTGTACCTCCATGGTTTTAAGTTTTTAAATAAAATAAATTATTATAGTATTGTGATGAATGAAAGGAATGGATAAATATTTATGAATGAAATGCTGCTTTTATATAGAGGCTATTAATATTTCAATGAATAAAGTCATTTGAATAAAGTTCATTTGTTTTCGATGAAGTTTTCAAATTGCACCTATGGGTTCCGACTCTATTGTGCCGGTACTGACTGGCACTAATGTGTCATGCCGGAACTGACTTCCTTACTTCTTACTTGAAGATTATTTATTTCCATTTATTTTATTACTGATTAAGATTATCATCATCTTTACATTTGGCCTGATCTTATAGAATAAAGTTTAAAAAAATATTAAAATTGTTTCTTTATTTGATAATTTCTTCTACTGTTTGGCCTGTGCACAACACCCCTTAGAATATATATATACAACAACAAACCAATTCCAAAATAATTTCACCTATCTTTGATACCTACATAGAAATTGCATAGTCTTTACCTAATTAATTTATTGCACAGCTACAAAGGGAACCCAACTCAATTATGTTAAATTGAACTAACTTTTATTTGCAACAATTCTAAACATCATCTAATTTATTAAAACTCATTAAAACTACAAATTTTGTATAGCTGAACATTTTACGTACATTGCATTATAGTTAAATCAATTAAATTTAGAACTCAATTTAAAAATAAAAATAAACCCAGTTAACACTTTAAATACCTAGTCAACAATTTAAAATGCCTATGTTCAGAATCCAATCTGCTCTGAAGACCAGAGTTTGGTCTGCCATGGGACTATCCACTACCAAAAATGAAAATTGTTAAAACTTAAAAATAATAAAAACAAACACCAATAAAAAATGTATAAATGTAAATTTCAAATGTAATAAATTATATGTATGTAAATAAGAAGCAAATGTTAAGTAAAATTAATTTTCATTATTAAGAATTAGATGCCAATTACACCAATTTCTCAGCAAGTCTTTTATCCAATATTGAAAAATTTATCATTTATGTTGATGTGAGGGTTAGTAAAAGGATGTCACATGTGATTGCAATTTGGAGATGTCGGCAGCAAATAACCAGATGTGAACACAAAAATGTTGAAGAGAGCTCCGCCAGAGGTATAAGGCTTGATGAACGCAGTTGTTACATGTTAGGACGCAGATAACCAGGTGTGAACACAAAAATGTTGAAGAGAGCTCCACAGGAGATATGTCTTGATGAACACTGTTGTTACGTGCTAGGACGCAGATAACCAGGTGAGAACACAAAATATTGAAGAGAGCTCCACAGGAGGTATAAGGCTTGATGAACACTGTAGTTACGTG
Organism: Amaurobius ferox; assembly: GCA_951213105.1. Taxonomy (NCBI): domain Eukaryota; kingdom Metazoa; phylum Arthropoda; class Arachnida; order Araneae; family Amaurobiidae; genus Amaurobius; species Amaurobius ferox. The sequence continues at coordinate 81,111,672 of OX578139.1, read as the reverse complement.
CCAGGACGCAAATAACCAGGTGTGAACACAAAAATATTGAAGGGAGCTCTACCAGATGTATAAGGCTTGATGAATGCAGTTGTTACGTGCTAGGATGCAGATAACCAGGTCAGAACACAAAAATATTGAAGAGAGCTCCACCTTTGTAGTGCTGTGAAAGCTTGCTAGGGGCATCACCATTATTTAACATCAAATTGATCTTACACCACTGTTTAACATCAAATTCCCTTAAGATTTCAATTTTAGTGACACAGAAGGCTCAACAATTTGGATCCTCTGCATTGTGTACATGAGAGTAAACTTGAAGCAATTAACACATTGCCACGGGACACACTGGTTCCCCCGGCCCCTCGATTATCAAAAATTTTTGGTCCTTCTCTTCCAGAAGCTAGGGATCGAAAAATTCCCTTAATAACACGTTCGCTTTCCAAGAGCCACCAAACTTGGCAAGTGAAAAACCTGTGTCTCACGCAGAGCGCCTACGCATATACCGCGGAATAAATAAGATGCTTCGTCAAGAAACACAAGACTTGAAATTTCCGCCAAGCAGTCTACCACGAGCCCACACCGTGATGCGCCCCTACGGAATGCCGTGAGGCAACCATACCTGCAGGTGTTCGAAGATAAGCCGAGAAGGGCCAAATTTTGCTTAAAATGCGTCTTTTTTTCCCAAACTCGTAAATGAAGTGAAGTCAAGTTAAAAGGCCGAAAGCGAACACCGGAGAATTAACAAAAGATATTTAGCATTTGTAGACACATTGCGCATAATTTTGAATAATGAAAAACATGAAAAGGATAACAAATTAATGTTAAAAGGGGATAAATTGCCGAAATATTCAATAACAACAAATTAATTTTGAATTTTGAAGGGAAAGGGGAAAATCATGAATTTTGAACTATTAATTTAAAAGTAGCATCATAAAAACTCGGCATAACAACGCCACTGTTGTCGGGGTCATACCCTTGTCTTATAAAATCTCATAAGTCTAGTTAAAGAAAATTCCATTTTAAATTAAGCATGCCTGTAGTCTTAAATGTTCTTAAAGATATTAATGAAATTAAAATAATTTTTTTTTATTTTAAAATTTTAGCTTTTTAATGATATTTAAATTTTAATCTAGGGGTGGGAATAGATTAAGAAGTGGTTTAATGTCTTCTAACTTTTCCCTATAGAGTAAAAACAACAAGGTAATATTAAAGGGAATTTAATTTGAAATTAAGCAACCTTCTAGTCTTAACCATTAACCAGTATTTCACAGTTTTCTTAACACTAGAATGATGGAAGTGGTTATTTTGACGCCATAACTACTTTGACAAACGATTCTTCCAAAACGGCTAATCCCAGCCCATTGAAATTTTATGACTTTTCATATTTTCTTAAAGTTATTGAAAACACAGAAGAAAATAAGAAAAGTCATAAAATTTCAATGGGCTGGGATTAGCCATTTTGGAGGAGTCGATTCTGAAAGTAGTTATGCAGTCAAAATGACCGCTTCCATCGTTCTAGTGTTAACCTATTACTGGTAAATATATTTTTAAATGCACTTACCGGTAAACTAAAGAAATTTTCCACATGAAATACGATTAATATTACAGACTAGGATGTAGTACAGTCAGCACTCGATATCTCAAACTTCAATATAACTTAGATTGTTTTATATCTAAAAAAATTTTCCTTTTCCTGCATGTTTGCTATTCAAATAATTTAAAAACAATCTCATGTTGAATTTTTTCCTTTCTTACCCTCAATGACTTCATTTTTTTTTTAAACGGGGGAGGGGGGGGGGGGGGAATTTCAGATATTTTTGAGAATTGGCTTAAGGTGTTGACCCTAAAATGACTTGTCAAAAAGGAAAAATTGTTCTTTTCATCGATAATTGCCCTGCTGAAATTGAAGTTGGTTAAATTTGAGTACCTGTCATTGAACAAACACTATATATTAAAATTGCAATCTCTGTACCAGAGTGTAATACAGCTTTAAAGTAAAGTATCGGCATCAAGTTGTAGAAAAGGCATTGCTTAAGAAGAAGTTTGCTTATAAACTTCAGTCTTCTAAAGAATCACAATCCTCAGTGAGCATTTTTTAAATGCAGACCAGATATTACTTTTCAAACTTTTTAAGGTATTGCATATTTGGAAACTGTAAATGAGCAAATTAGAGCTAAATACAAACAACAAATTGCTCCGGAGAAATTTTTCAGGCATTAAAATTAATTTAAATACATATGTTTTTGTACATAAAATCAATTCAAGATGTACATATATATATATATATATATATATATATATATATATATACAGGGTGTTCCAAAAAGATTGAAACACGCTTTAATTCTTTACCTGTTGGAGACAAGTGGGCAATGTAAATTGCAAAAATCTTGAAAGTAAGGTAGGAAATAAGACTATGTTAATTAAATAGTCCTCCCATTAATTTTCAGAAAGTTATACTTTTTAAATTTTTATACTACGCCCTTAGACAAATTTAGTCAATCAGAAAATTTTTATTTTTAATCCAACAAGATCATTAAAAAAACCGCATATCTGTATGTATAAAATCAACTGAATTATGATAAAGGAAAAAATTATTTATTAAAAATTATGGACTTACGCCACTTATCCGTAAGGCTGTTTCATCATTATTTCATTTGTAAGGCTGTTATTTCATTTGTTGCTGTTTCATTTGTAAGGCTGTTTCATCAGTGAAAATAGGGATCATAAACTGTTTATGGAAATTGTTTAGATCAAAAATACGTTAATATGTGTCAAAATTTTTTATCAGAAATGCATCTAAATAACGCATTACACAGACAGAGATCATATAAAGCAGTGGTACTCACTGCGCAGTTGGGTATCCTATGTATTATCATCCAGTTTTATCTTTTTTGTGATATGTTACAAATTTACATTTCTAATGTGATATAGGGTCCCCATTCACAATGTTCAGTTTTCAATTAAATATAACTCATTCAATTTTAAAGATACAGATATGCGGGTTTATTTTTAATGATCTTGTTGCGTTAAAAATAAAAATTTTCTGATTGACCAAATTTGTCTAAGGGGGGGTCGTATAAAATTTAAAAAAGTGTTACTTTTAGAAAATTAATGGGAGGACTATTTCATTAATGCAGTCTTATTTCGTACATTACTTTCAACATTTTTGCAATTTACTTGTCTCCAACAGGTAAAGAATTAAAGTGTGTTTCATTCTTTATGGGACACCCTGTATAGTATTCACATACAGGGCTTTTTTCAGCCAGTATGAGCCAGTGCTTACGCCTACTAAAGTAGGCTGTGGAATATCAAATTACAACTTGTACGCTAAAATTTACAGGTATGCTATACATATCTTGCTACTAATACAAAAAGTAAAGAAATCAGTGCAAAAAAGATTTCAGAAGCATGTCTAAAATTTTGGATGTTCTTTAATATGCAAGATATTTATTTATTTCTAAATAAAATAGTTTAATTTATCTATTAATCTGTTGGTAAAATTTAAATGCGGTAGTAACTACCTCCTTCCCTTTCTTTTCTCTACTTGTAAATTGAATATTTTCGCAAATTTGAATCTAACATATTATTTTAATAGAGTACTGACTAACCTTTTTTTTAGAAAAAGCCCTGCTCATGTATAAGTATTATACTATTCAAAAGTTTAATCTACTAGTACGAGGCTCGTCTACAAAGTAAGTTTCTCTGGGGTCGTTTACAGAAAAGAAACACAATTTCATGGAAATATTTATTGCAACAGATACAGCAAGTATTCAGCTATTTTTCAACATATTCACCATCGGAATTGAGATATTTGTCATACCGTGGGACCAACTTTTGAATACCTGTGTCATAGAAGTCTGCCGCCTGGAATTTGAACCACTGTGTGATAACCATCTCTGCCTCTCTGTCATTCTCAAAACGCTGACGCTGACCGGACAGGAATATCTTGAGGTGTAGGAAAAGATGGAAATCACTGGGAGCGAGGTCCGGGCTACCGGCACTAAACATCCCGCGCCGCTTGTTCTGAATGGCCCGTCGCAATTTCTGCAGTGTTTCGCAGTAACGCTCAACAATCACCGTTTCACCTCTGGTCAGGAATTCGACGTGAAGTCCCGTCTGTCCTAGAACACCATGCACATCACTTTCCGCACCGACAACGTCTGCTTGAATTTCGTCCTACAGGGAGATCCACTGTGATGCCAATGCATTGACTGCTGCTTTGTTTCTGGGGTAATGTGGGCATAATGCATTCCTGCACAAGCTCCACAAGGTCGTCCGTAATGATGGATGGCCTCCCACTGCGCTTCTCATCATGCACACTTTGTCGACCTGCCGAAAATTCTCTGCACCAGCGACGCACCATCTGCTGGCTCATGACGTTAGGCCCATAGACCCGGCACAGCTGACGATGAATTTCGATCGGCGCTATGCTCTGTGCATTCAAAAATTTTATCACCGACCGCACTTCACAGTCGGTGGGAGCTGGAATAAGAGCCTTCATCTTCAACAGCTGCAGCGATGCTACTGTGAGAATGCGGGAAGCACCGTTAGTGCATGCGCCATGCTACGTCATTGCTCTATCACGTATGCACAGTCGTTTCGCGCAATATAAAGTTTGCTAGCTGTGGGACGAGTGGGAAACTTACTTTGTGGATGCGCCTCGTATTAATAAAAAATATGCAATTATTATGATCTTCTCTTAATAGGGTAAGTCAATTATACTTAAATACTATATAATTATATATTTCTATAATTAGTAGTACTATTTTTTTATTTCCAATTTTTGATATCACGAAATTTTTTATGCTTTCCTCAAACGAGATATTGAGTGTCAACTGCATGAACTACCTCTTTTGGTGCACAGACTCCTCATAGCTATGAGTGTATCAGCATAATGCATCACACACCCATAGATAGCTCACAATGATGATTGCAGAAGTGCCTAACAATTGTAAAAACAAAATATAAAATACTAAGTTCAAGTGAGCAATCGTTAGTTCTCCACTGTCTATAAAACAAATTGAAAAATTACTACAACAGTGATTAAAATAATGAAATTATTTATCTGACACAATAGAGTCAGCATTTGGTCCTATAAGCAAAACCTTGATACTGTTTATTTGAATGCCTTTATCTGCAAAGGGCTAAATGGCATTTTCCAATTGATTTTTACCATGAGTGGGAATACTTTTAATTTTGTCTCTTTTTATTGAAATAATTTTTACTAGATATATATTTACTGGATCTGATTATTGCTGTTGAATTAGCAATCAAAACACTAGTAGTTTCTAATTTCTTATTTTGGGAAATTTTCCTCAAGTGTTTTTATCATTTTTACTTTCCCTGCAATACATTGTAATGTATAGGGAAAGTATTGGAATCATGCCGAAAATTGCAGCTCAAGTTTTCGACGGATCTACTCATTTCGAGACCTCTAGAATATGAAAAAACTATTTTTAGCATGACGCCTGTGTGTGTGTCTGTCTGTCTGTCTGTCTGTGCAGATTTTGTATCCACTCTAACTAAAAAAGTAATTAACCAAATTTCATAAAATTTGGTAGGTAAATCACTTGTGGGCGAATCTTGTGCTGATTAGTTTTGGGTACGATTCGGGATAAATGAACCCGCCTTTTTTTGCAAAATGGCCCGCAAAAGACTGATCACTCTAGTTGAAAAACTAATGGACAGAGTTTCACAAAATTTGGTAGATAAGTCTTTTGTGGGTTACCCTGGTGCTGATTAGATTTTGGTATGATTCGGAAAAAAATAACCTGCCTATTTGCAAAATGGCCCGCAAAAATCGACAAAATCTAAAATAAAAAACTACATATGCTCAAATGTATCTATTAAATGCTTATTTTATACATAATTTTTAACTATGAAAGGAATAAGACCAACCCCATTGCACTAGAACTAGCCGTTCTCGAGATATTTTAGTTTTTTCGTATTTTCTCCACACCACCTTTGAAAATAAGTCCAGTTACCAAATGAAAATGAAAATTGAATTAAAAGTGAATTAAATTTAATTAAAATAAAGATAATGTGGATTTAAGTCTGCAGGGAAAGTCATGTGCTGCCCACATCAGATTTTTACTTTCCCTGCAATACATGGTAATGCATAGGGAAAGTATTGGAATCATGTTAAAAATTGCAATACGAGTTTTCGACGGATCTACACGTTTCAAGACCTCTAGAATATGAAAAAACATTTTTAGCATAATGTCTGTGTGTCTGTCTATACAGATTTTGTATCCACTCTAACTAAAAATCTAATTGACTGAATTTCATAAAATTTGGTAGGTCACGTGTGGGTGAATCTGGTGTTGATTAGTTTTGGATACGATTCGGGATAAAAGAACCTGCCTTTTTTTTGCAAAATGGCCTGCAAAACCTTGTATCAACTCTAGCTGAAAAACTAATGGACTGAATTTCACAAAATTTGGTAGGTAACTTGTTTGTGGGTCACCCTGGTGCTGATTCAATTTTGGTACGATTCGGAAAGTAACAACTTACCTTTTTTTACAAAATGGTCCACAAAAATCGCCAAAATCTAAAAAAAAAAAGACTACGTATGCTGAAATGTATTAATTAAGTTCTTGTTTTATACGCAATTTTTGACGAGGAAAAGAATATAACTCACTCCATTATACTTTAGGACTAACCGTTCTCAAGATATTTGAGATTTTTTGCATTTTTGTTACGCAGCTAACGGAAAAATGTCCAATTACCAAATAAAAACAAAAATTGAATTAAAAATGCAAATTTAGTGTTATTTGGTGCAATTAAACTCAATCTAATGAATTATTAAAAAAATAAAGAAAATATGAATTTATGTCTGCAGGGAAACTCATGTGCTGCGCACATCAGATTTTTGCTTTCCCTGCAATACAGGGTAAGGTATAGGGAAAGTATTGGAATCATGCCGAAAATTGCAACTAAAGTTTTCGAGGGATCTATGCGTTTCGAGACCTCTAGAATACAAAAAAACTATTTTTAGCATGACGTCTGTGTGTCTGTCTGTGCAGATTTTGTATCCACTCTAACTAAAAAATAATTGTCTGCCTTTTTGCAAATTCTGCCTTTTTTTGCAAAATGGCCTGCGAAAACCTGTATCCACTCTAGCTGAAAAACTAATGGACAGAATTTCACAAAATTCGGTAGATAAGTCGCTTGTAAGTCACCCTGGTGCTGATTAGATTTTGGTATGATTCAGAAAAAAATAACCTGCCTTTTCTTGCAAAATGGCCTGCAAAAATCATCAAAATCTAAAATAAAAAACTACGTGTGCTCAAATGTATCCATTAAATGCTTGTTTTATACGTAATTTTTAATGATGAAAAGAATACGACCAACCCCATTACACTAAGACTAGCCGTTATCGAGATATTTTAGTTTTTTCGTATTTTCTCTACGTCATCTTTGAAAATAAGTCCAGTTACCAAATGAGAATGAAAATTGAATTAAAAGTGAATTAAATTTAATTAAAATAAAGAGAACGTGGATATAAGTCTGCAGGGAAAGTCATGTGCTGCTCACATCAGATTTTTTACTTTCCCTGCAATACATGGTAATGTATAGGGAAAGTATTAGAATCATGTCAAAAATCCCAACTCGAGTTTTCGACGGATCTACCCGTTTCGAGACCTCTAGAATACAAAAAAACTATTTTTAGCTTGATGTCTGTGTGTGTGTCTGTCTGTGTGTCTGTGCAATGTATGTATCCACTCGAACTAAAAAAACTAATGGATCGAATTTCACAAAATTTGGTAGGTAAGTCACTTGGGTGAAATTCTGGTGCTGATTAGTTTTTGGTACGTTTCGTAAAAACAGAACCAGCCTTTTTTGCGAAATGGCCCGTAAAATTTTCATGTATCCACTCTAGCTAAAATACTAATTGACCAAATTTCACAAAATTTGGTAGGTAAGTTACTTGTAGGATACTCTGGTGCTGGTTAGATTTTGGTACGATTCAGAAAAGAACAACCTGCCTTTTTTTAGGAAATGGCCCGCAAAAATTTCGTGTATCCACCCTAGTTAAAATACTAATTGACCAAATTTCACAAAATTTGGAAAATAAGTTACTTGTAGGATACTCTGGTGCTGATTAGATTTTGGTACGATTTGGAAAGAACAACCTGCCTTTTTTTACAAAATGGCTTGCAAAAGTCCCCAAAATATAGAAAAAAAACAGACTATATGCTCAAACACATCAATTAAATTCTTGTTTTATACGCAATTTTTGATGAGGAAAAGAATATAACACACTCCATTATACTTTAGGACTAACCGTTCTCGAGATATTTGAGATTTCTTGCATTTTTGTTATGCCGATTTCGGAAAAATTTCCAATTACCAAATAAAAACAAAAGTTGAATTAAAAATGCAAATTTAGTGTTATTTGGTACAATTAAACTCAATCTAATGAATTATTAAAGAAATAAAGAAAATATGAATTTGAGTCTGCAGGGAAAGTCATGTGCTGCCCACATCAGATTTTTAAGGATGCCTTTTATGACTTTTCATCTGATTATTTCCAGAGAAGGACTTATTCCTAAAACCTTTCCTTTTATTTTTAAGATTTTGCACATCTGCAGGTACATTTGTCATTCACCTTTACATTCTGTTTCAGTAAAAATAAAAAGTTCCAAATTTATATAGTACTATTAAAAAGTGGCAGATTTACATCTTAAAGTTGGTATGAATGTACTTATTTATTTAAAATCTGCTTTAAAGTAATTTTCATGATCTGATTTAATGCTTGTACAAAATAATGAGTCCACATACGTGATGCTACTCTTCTGATTTGTAAAGTTTAGTAATAAATTCTGAAGTAATTATAAATGTATTTTATAAATATGTAATTAATTATTTAATTTGTGCAAATGTTAAGAAAAAAAAATCTTTTTAGTCCTATTTGTTTTGAAGTAATATCTGAAGCTCACATGACAAAGTGTGGACATACGTTTTGGTAAGTTCATTTCTATTTTTCTTGTTTTTAATTTTGATTTAATATCTTCTATTACAAACTTTTAGCATTTGCATACATAATTTATTTAAATTGTTCTTATCCACATACCTTTTTTTTAATAATTGATTACTTGCCATTTATATACATCAATCTTAATCTTCTGGATACCCTTTTATAAAGATTGATCTTAAGAGTATGCCTTCTTCGGATGACTTCAGTAGATGCTAGACTCTTATGTATAACAGAGTCCTGATTGTTTTAATTTAATATAAAATATCATTAAATTTTAATTCTGAAGTAGGTTGTAAAAATTTATTACAGTACAAGATCTATTATCCGGACTGCTTGGGACTTCAGGCAGTCTGGATAAGGGGTTTTTACATAATTTGGAACACTTTTTCTAAAACTTACTGGAATGGTCTAAAATGTTATAGAAAATTACAATTCATTTTAAAAACATGTATTAAATAAAGTTTTTTTACAATCCATATGAAAAATATACCTGGTTAATTAAATGCAAATTACATGTAATTATAGTATCAAATTTAGTGATTAAACAAATTTTTGAAAGAAAAAAATGTCTGAAAAAAGTCGATATATATTTTTTTTTTTATAATGAAACACGTTTTCTTATAGAACTCATTGCATCAGATGATGGTCATTTGGTCATAATTCAGACCAAAAATGTTAACTAAGAATTTTCTTCAAATGGGTCACAACTTAGAAGTAAAAACTAACAGCTCTCAGACTGATCTGAGGTAAAAGCAACCCGAGTACTCATAATTTTCATGCCCCCCAGAAAATACTGCAAACAATTTCGCCCTCAAGGAAACTAGCCCTTTCTCAATTAAATCTATCCACTTTAAGTGGAAAAAATGAAAATCATGCATTTTCCCCTTTCCCAACACCCCCCAGATTGCCTGATAATTGTAAATGTCTGGAAAAAAATATGGTGGTTCTATGTATCTTTCATGGTAGTTCTATCAGTTCATCTATGTTTTATTTACCTTATAAAAGATTTTAAACCCCTGTATCCTAGGAAAACAATTAAAGAATAATCGGAAACCCTTGTTTAAAACCTGTATCACACCTTCTGCATTATCTTAGCAAACTACTGTGAAAAAAAAATTAAAACAAGCTGTTTTAATGTGGTTGCAGTTTATTCATAATCAGCACATACAGTTAATGAAACAGATAACTGGAAATGCCAAAAGTTAATTTTTATGTTAAGAATTTCAAAAATATGTGAAACTGTGGACCAAAAATTAAAAATTGTGAACTTGCTAGTAAACGAGAAAAAATTTAAAAATCTCTACAAATTTCTTTAGATTCCATAGCTTTTTCCATAAGCCCCAGTCACTTCGCAGTGAAAAACGTTATGACATCACTTTACCACTACGAAGTCATCGAGGCATCAAACGAAAGCACCCATTCTAAAAAAAATGGTTTTGCTAAAAAGAGAAATTCTTTATTTCATTTCACAAACGAGATGTTCTGTCACTCGTCGAAAGTATGTTTATCTGAACTATTTTTAGAAATATTTCCAGTGTGATTTGTACGGATTCAGTACCTTTGTCTATGTCAGGATCGTAAACAGTTGAAGTGAGAAAAATTTAGGTTTCAACGCATCATTTTGGTTAAACCACAGAACAGGCCACCTTGGTTACACCAGAGAACAGGCCACCCACCGCACTTCCAATTGCAACATGAGAGAATGTGCCAACTTAGCTTGATTTATACTTCGAAAAAATATGTGTGGTGGCCTATTATACGTATTTACCATAATTTTTTTTTATTGATATTGCTAATTAAGGCAAAAAAGTATTTGGTGGGATTTTAAACAAAAAATCGCTATTTGGTGCAATTTTTGGCAAATAATCGCTTGTTGGCGCAGAATTTAGCATTGTTTTGCCGAATTTCGGTTTTGGGAGTGTCCGAATATTGGGAAGCCGGATAAGAGGTCTCTTACTGTAATATAATGTAAAAATTTATTAATAGGTATTATACATAGTTGTACTGTAAAACTTATTAGTAGATTCAATTGTTATGAAAATATATGAAATAATCCAGTTGGTAACATGTCTATCTAAACTTGAATATAACTCAAGGGCACAACACAAATTAGAATATGAAGGTTATTTATTGAACTTCCTAAAAGACGTACAAAATAGTTATAAAAGTCAGAGCTCTTTCAAATTTATAAACGCCCTTCATCAGTGGCAACATGAAATATAAAACATTCAATTGTTTATAAATAGCGACTAGAAACACTGCAAAATTTGCATAAATAAAATGGTAATGTACAAGGCTATGAATTAATAATAAATCTCTAAATCCAAATAAACAAACATGCACCGATTATTTAAAGCTGGCCAATTACAAACAAAATACAAATATGACAAATCTACAAGCCCGAAAATTCAAAAAATTTTCAAAAAGAAGGCAAAGGTAACTGTGAAGAGACTTGAATTGCATAGAGTTGAGAATGAGTCACTAAGCAAACCTTAAAAGTTTGAATGGGATTAAAATTACAAATCGAGTCACGGTAAATATAAACGAAAAGGGATTCATAAAGTGGAATGTTACAAGGGTTATTGCAATGGATTAAAAAAAAAGTTTTTTTAAAAACAGGCTGAAAATTATCATTTGTGACATACTGAGCAAGAGCAGTGGAAAGTTTACCATTCTTGACATCCCCGGCATGTTCCGCTGAACGGATGTCAATAGTACTTTTAGTACTGCCAATGTAAAAATTATAACTACCATTAGAAGACAAAAGGGGATCAACATACACCCTAGCGTGACTTTTAAAATCATGAATATCTCCAAGTTTATTGGAACGAATACGATTAAAGAGAGTAGTAATATTTTGCCATTTTTAAAGATTAAATCTACTCTGTGGTGCCGTTACATGGCCGATGTTTTTGTTATTTGGGATAATGACTTAAATGACCTCAGTAGCCTTTTAGATACAGTAAACAATTTTTACCCATCTTTTAAATTTACTGTCGAACATGAGTCCAATGGTTCTTTGCCTTTTCTTGATATCCTTATTACCCGTTCCCCCTCTGGTTTTCAAATTTCGGATTTCCGTAAACGTACTTTTACTAATTCCTGTATTCCCGCTAATTTTTTTCATCCGATTTCTTCTAAAAAAACTTCTTTTAATGCCTATTTTAATCGTGCTTTTAATATTTGCTCTTTTATCTCCATTTTAAATGATGAAATTAATTTTATTTTTAATCTTGACCATGAGGCTGCTTATACCTGAGTTTATTTATAGGATTTTTGCCCATATTCGCCTTAAATTTACCCTTTTGATACTATTCTGGTTGCTATTGAAAATACTTTGACCTATAAATCTAGTTTTCCTTACTATCCTAAGATTTTTCGTCCTCTTATCCAGTTTTGTCACGAATTTGGTTTTAAACCTGCTTATTCTAATATTACTACTCTCTTTAATCGTATTCGTTCTGATAAACTTGGGGATATTCATAATTTTAAAAGTCACACTGGGGTGTATGTTGTCCCCTCTTTTGTCTGCTGATGGTAGTTATAATTTTATAATTGGAACACGCCCGGGATGTCAAGAAAAGTAAACTTTCCACTGCTCTTGCTCAGTATGTCGCAAATGATAATTTTCTGCCTGTTTTTGAAAAAAGTTTTCTTTTAATCCGTTGCAATAACCCTTGTAATATTCTTCTTTATGAATCCCTTTTTGTTTATATTTATTGTGACTCGATTTGTACTTTTGATCCCGTTCAAACTTTAAGTTTTGCTTAATGACTCATTCTCGACTCTCTGTAATTCAAGTCTCTTCACAGTTACCTTTGACTTTTTTTTGAAAATTTTTTGATTTTTCGGGCTTGTAGATTTGTCGTATTTGCATTTTGCCTGTAATTGGCCTGCTTTAAATAATCGGTGCATGTTTCTTTATTTGGATTTAGAGATTTATTATTAATTCATAACCTTGTACATTACCATTTTATTTATGCAAATTTTGCAGTATTTCTAGTCGCTATATATGAACGATTAAATGTTTTACATTTTATGTTGCCACTGATGAAGGGCATTTATACACTTGAAAGCTCTCTGGCTTTTATGACCTTCATATTTTAATTTGTGTTGTGTCCTTGAGTTTTATATATGAAAGTTATTTTTTTATATTTAATAGAATAAAAATCAATAAATGCATTTGATTGTACAATACAGGACAAAACAGATATGGATCATTTTCTGTAAATTAAAAAATTTTCTATCCTTCGAAATACAACAATGCTGTGATGAGTATACAGTTACATGATTTTATGTCCAGGTTAGTGTTTACAATTTTCATTATTTTGAAAGAAGCAAAATAGTGAAGAATTTAAAGTAATGGACATAATAGTGTGAATACTAAAAAAAAGTTAAACGGTATGTAAATATAATAAATTTTATTGTAAAAAAATGGGTTGTTTTTTCTTTTTAAAAATTTAATTATCAAAATATCTGCTTTGTAATTTTGCAGCTAATAATTCATAAGATAAGAATTTGAAGGGGGTGGGGTGCATACTAATATTTAGTTAAATAATGTTTTTTTTTTGATAAAAATTTGAAATGATTTGAAATTTGGAATCGCTGAGGTCTGGAAGATTTCAGATTTTAGACTTTGATCTGTACTTATAGCAATAAATCTAGATGAAAATTAATCAGTAATGATTTTGTTTACAACTAGCAGTATACTCGCTCTTCATACGGAATATACAATACAAAGAAACTTAATATTCACAATCACGTGCAAATTCTTATAGTATTCTAAATGACATTGTTATTCAAAACATCCTATTAAAATATAAAATATTTAAATTAATGCTCCTGAAAAGAAGTTTAAGAATCTCTATTCCTGCTATACAAAATTATCTTCACAGGCAGATCTGAAGAACAAAACAGCCTGATCCCATTTGTAAACAAATTTACAGAAAATATGAATTTGAATCAATATATGCCAAGTTAAAAGTGATAAAATTGTATTAGAAGATATATCCGTACTTAGTGATGCAGATTCGCGGTGGCTAGGTCGCCATTGGCGACCAAGTTTGCAGTCGTGGTAACCAAAATTATTACAGTAAGTCACGAATTCTGGCATCCGAAATTTCTCCGAAAAAGAAGTAAGACATCTTAGAAAACTTAAAATTATACTTAGTTTATTAAACAACAAATATATGAATGTAGTAATATAACATATTTAATTTATTTTACATTAGGAACAAAGAACAAAAAAGAAAAAGACCCTTAAAAATTAATTATAAGTTTAGTTACTGTCATCACTTTCATGTACTATCAGTCTTTTCTTTCTGATAGGTATGATGTCACTTTCATCACTTGAGCTTTCTTGATGCGATTCTGGCTCAATGGTTGACGAATTAGGCAAGATCTCGGGTTGACTAGGACTTTGTCATGAAATCGGTAATTAACAATTGCGTAGGTTTTTTTGCTAAATCTTTATAGACCTCTTCATATTGATTTAAGCATTTACGAAGGTATCACTGGAATCGGAGATCTCGATCAACATTAGTGTCATATTGTAAAAAATGGTTGCCCAATTTTCTTCCCAAATCAAGTCCTGCGCTTATGATTCTTGCTGTGAACGCAACTGGTTCAGATTGCTCTTCATCAGAATCATTGTCTTCATCATGTTTGTTTGTTTCATGAATCATGTTAAATAAATCATCTTCATTTAATTCTTCACCAGCCATTATTTCTTCAATATCTGCCTGAGCTAAATCTTCAAAACCTTCTCCTCCTATTGTATGGGCCAACTCAGTGATCTGAGAATATTCATGCTCTATTGGTGATTTATCATTTCCACTTTCAACAACATCCGGCCATATTGCTTTCCAGCAATCGTTGATTGTTTGATATGAGTGTATGACAGGCCAACATGCTTAACACAATCTAAAATTATAAATTTCTTCCAAGCATCCATCAGAGTAAAAGATTAATCATTCTCCATTTGTTCTAAGATATACATGAAAGTTTGCTTGATGTACAGTGCTTTAAAAGTCGAAATTATCCCTTGATCTAACGGCTGTAATAAGGAATTTGTATTCTTTGGTAAAAAAACAACTTTTACATTTTTGTGTTGTAAATCTGGAGGATGATTTTTGACATCTATCTGGAACAAAGAAGTTATGGAACCATTCATTGAAAGCTATGGCAGTGACCCATGCTTTCTTTTCTATTAGTCATCCAATAGACGGGAAGGTTTTTGATATTTATTCCTTTGAATGATCGTGGTGATTTTGATTTGTTAATCACCAATGGTTTCATCATATAATCACCAGAAGCATTGCAACAGAAAAGAACTGTTATATGACTTTTCGCTACTTTATGACCAAAAGATAAACGCACAATAATATAAGCTTTGCTGCTAAAATGTTTCTGCACTATGTACTTGCATGAGCCAGATAGCTTTACTGTTGTGAAATACATACCGGGATTCCCATATTACGGGGATTTCCCTATACGTGGATTCCCCATTATGGGGATTCCCCTAAATGTACATATTTTACAACACCGGGTATCCCCTGTTGTTTTCATTAGTGTTACCAAAGGAATAAAATTCAAAAATGTCATCAAATCTTTGTATAGGTGCATATGGAGCGGAATATACATTTTATCAATTTTTTGAAATCTGTTAATTTATAAATTGTGTAAAAGCGAAAACGTGTAAAACAAGTGCCGTGTAAATTGTGGGATAAGTGTATGTATGTGTGTGTGTGTCAGTGAGTCTGTGGAGACAATATCTCATGAACAAATAGAGCGATTCGAATGAAATTTGGTACAAAAATCACAATCCATGAATACTGGAAGCCTATTGTTTTTAAACGTAATCGAATGTTCAGAACCCCTCTAAATTTTTGAGTGAAATTTTGAAAAAATCATCAAAAAATCAAAACCTTTAATAAAGTTATGCAAATAGCCATTTCTTATGTAATTTTTCCTTAGAAAACGATTGATATAAACTTTAGAATGCTAGCATGAACCGTTGAGATATTGCATATTTTTTAAATACATTTATCAAAAAATCCCATAAATTAAAAAAAATATATTAATTGTTGAGAAACATCACTTTTCATAGGTAATATCATTCCATAAATTTGGTGACATCATTCTTGTGGATCTAGCTCGTTTTCATGAGAAAAGATACTTTGAGTAATACTTTTGTATTTGAACGCCAATAGTTATCTGCTATAAGAATAACTTATTTCTCCGTCCATAATGCTTGGCGAGATTTTGGCGCCGAATTTGGCAGAATGTCGCCAATTTGGCGACTTTTTTAATGTTGCCAAATTAACGAAAATCTAGCCAAATGGATAAAAATGACACTAAATCAATGAAAATGACGACTAATTGACAAAAATTCAATATCTTGTAAAGAATATAAATATCTACTATAAGAAAAACCTATTTTTGTATTGTAAAAGTAGTAAATTTATTGCATTATATAAGGAAAGTCATGTGTTGCCCACATCAGATTTTTTTTATATATATACTGACAAATGTAACTGGTTGAAGAATTTAAAGTAATAGTGAAGAATTTAAAGTAATGGACATAATAGTGTGAATACTACAAAAAAATTTAAAAGGTATGTAAATATAATAAATTTTATTGTAAAAAAATGGGTTATTTTTTGCTTTTTAAAAATTTAGTTATCAAAATATCTGCTTTGTAATTTTGCAGATAATAATTCATAAGATAAGAATTTGAAAGGGGTGGGATGCATACTAATATTTAGTTAAATAATGTTTTTTTTTGATAAAAATTTGAAAATGATTTGAAATTTGGAATCGCTGAAGTCTGGAAGATTTCAGATTTTGGACTTTGATCTGTACTTATAGCAATAAATCTAGATCAAAGTTAATCAGTAATGATTTTGTTTACAACTAGCAGTATACTCGCTCTTCATACGGAATATACAATACAAAGAAACTTAATATTCACAATCATGTGCAAATTATTATAGTATTCTAAATTACATTGTTATTCAAAACATCCTATTAAAATATAAAATATTTAAATTAATGCTCCTGAAAAGAAGTTTAAGAATCTCTATTCCTGCTATACAAAATTATCTTCACAGGCAGATCTGAAGAACAAAACATCCTGATCCCGTTTGTAAACAAATTTACAGAAAATGTGAATTTGAATCAATATATGCCAAGTTAAAAGTGATAAAATTGTATTAGAAGATATATCCGTATTTAGTGATGCAGATTCGCAGTGGCTAGGTCGCTATTGGCGACCAAGTTTGCAGTCGTGGTAACCAAAATTATTACAGTAAGTCACGAATTCTAGCATCCGAAATTTCTCCAAAATCCTTTCAGTCCTACAGCACTGGTGGCTGGTAGATTGGGCTGATTCTCTCGTGGTCAAATGCCTCGTTGTTGTGACTCGTAGTCAATCGTGATTTAGTTACACTGGTGGCACTACGTGTTCCAAATTAGCGAAATATTTTTAGAGAAAATCATAAACATGTTTCCCCTGCACGCACAGGTCACAAATTCAATAAAATAAAATTTTGCTTTTGTTTTTAACAGGATTCTTTCGCGGATTCACAATTATCTTCTTTCCAATTAATTCCCCGCATTTTTCGTTTTTTATCTGAGAAATTTTCTTCTTTCCTTGGACAAAAATCCTTTCCCCAGTTCACAAGATGTCTATAGGTTACAAAAATTCCATAAATATCATAAAATCGGTCATATATGTCCCAAAAATGTTGCGAACTTTGAACAAAGCCATATTACATCTGAAATTTTGTTTCTCCACAATTTTAAAATCGACACTCGCATACAGCGATTCCCACTGTGCCTGAAGAGAGATGACCAATGATTATCTTTTTGCCACTTTTATAATCTATTTGCATCATCTGAAATTTTTATAATTATTTTGTTTTATATAAAAAAAAAATCTACCGTATTCTTAATAAAATGAAGCACTATTTTACAGCACATTGCGAAATTTTGCATTTTCTCGATCCTCAATATACTTCATTTAATTTGAAAAATATTTTCAATTTTTGCAATCTTTTTGGATTGACTACAACATTTGTAATTGTTTTGCATGTTATAGAGAAAAACTATTTACCAAACGTATTATTTATAAACTAAAGGACTATTTTGCAGCAGCTTTGGGAAAAACTGCTTTTATACACAATCCATGGAACATATCATTTAATTTTAAAAGTATGTTCCACTCTCATAATCTGTTTGCATTGACTACAATTTTTGTAATTATTTCGTATTTTATACAGAAAATACAATTTTTCAAGCTTATTATTAATAAATTAAAGGGCTATTTTGCAGCAGAATCTCGAAAAATGGCATTTGTACATGATCCTCTGTATATTTTGTTTAACACATTGAGTGCAGAGCTGTTATTGTTCTACCTACCATTCAGGCGGCACACAGCGGTGATTGCTCTATGAGGTGTTTAGTCATAGAGTATAAACAGAAGATAACAGACACATTGAGGTGACGATTGTATTTCACTGTCCGTTTCGGCTACGCGAATTTAGAAGTATAAAAAATATAAACAGAAGAATAATGAACAGGCGACCACCAAGAGACAATCAGTTAGAATACAGACACGAAAGACCATTTGAGCTGAAAAAATTATAGTTTGTTGTTTCTATGATATTCAAAGTTGTGTTTCACAAAGTAATTTTCACAGAGATTATTTTCAAAAAGATTTGTTGTCCATAATACTGAAAATGGTGAGAGAAGGAGATAGCGATTCATCGAGTTATTTTTACCATCTAAATGTCGCCGTACAATGCGATTGCCATCATCTGAAGATGATAATTCGTCAGACATTCGTTCTGATAGTTCAATAAGTAATATTGGAACTAGTCATCAAAATGAGTGGTTTGATTCATCAGGCAACCAGCCGAATATTTTGCCTTTTACGAGTATGTATGGTGCCGAAACAACTAATGTGAAAGTGCTAAATTGTAACGTCATTAAAAGTTCATTGTCAGCCCTCACAGACTGCCGCTGCCTAAAAGGAAATTTAACTGTCAGTCCCCACAGACTGATGCCGCGCTTAATGTGTTAATCAAGACATTATTTTCCACTTAGGTAATCTGTTTATATTAAACTAATATTCAGAAAGTAACTTTGTAGTGGGATTCACTCTTCTATGTCTGTGTATATGAGCATTTCATAAATCAACATGTGTCGCTGTCCATGATATATTATAGATTTTCTTTATGCTATTATTAATTTGTATCTTGCATAATGTATTATGAAATAATTTTGCTTTAAATTTTAAAATTTCAGCTAAAATTTAAATAAATCTGTCTGTTTATGAAACTCATTTCATTGTAAGAAAATTTGTTTTCTTTTTGGTTTCTTTTTCCGAAAAAAAAAAAAAGTTACCATTTCAACTATTCTTAAGACTGCTGTTGTGTGTTGAGGTGCCCTGCTAAAATAATCCTTTCCCATCCATCTTCATCTTCTAATTCTTCTACCTTACAGTATCTGCCTGAATTTCATATATTTATGTTTAATTCAGGTGAAATATTTTGTTTAGAAAAGATAACATTATTTTTGTACATCCCAAGTTTCACATATTTTTAATTTAAAGGCATTTGCATTACAGAATCAAATCAAATTTAAGCCAAGGGAAATTTCAATTGTAAAACACTAATGTCGTAGCATTCTTGTTTATTTCTTTAAAAAAAAAATCATTTTTTCTTAATATTTTTAGGGTTATGGTATCAAAGAAATCTTTTATAAATTCTCTTATTTATCAATTCATAACTTAGGAATTTTGTTATGTTTTATATAATTCTTACTCATGGCAACCCTATTGAATCTTTATTTGTTATTATAGTACAGGATCTATTATCCGGACTGCTTGGGACTTCAGACAGTCTGGATAAGGGGCTTTTACGTAATTTGGAACACTTTTTCTAAAACTTACTTGAATGGTTTAAAATGTTATAGAAAATTATAATTCATTTTAAAAACATGTATTAAATAAAGTCTTTTTACAATTCATATGAAAAATATACTTGGTTAACTAAAATGCAAATTACATGTAATTATAGTATCAAATTTAGTGATTAAGAAAATTTTTGAAGGAAAAAAATGTCTAAAAAAAGTCAATGATTCAGGCTAGTTATTAAAAGTCTCTTTTTGGAACATTTCAACTAAAGTGGGCCCTCACCATATTCATCCCCTAATATTTTAACAGAAGCACCTTTGTTCATGTTTCAAAATGATCACTTTATCTTTTATAGATAATAAAACATGTTTTCCTATAGAACTCATTGCATCAGATGATGGTCATTTGGACATAATTCAAACAAAAAAATGTTAACTAAGAATTTTCTTCAAATGTGTCACAACTTAGAAGTAAAAATTAACAGCTCTCAGATTGATCTGAGGTAAAAGCAATCCGAGTACTCATAATTTTCATGGCCCCAAAAAATACTGCAAACAATTTCGCCCCCAAGGGAACTAGCCCTTTCTCAATTAAATCTATCCACTTTAAGGCTCCTCATCACACAAAAAATGTCCAGATTCCTTTCCATCTGAGATCGGATCAACTAGTTTGCTTTCCCCCACAACAGGATGGACAGCTTCTAGGAGCTGTGACAGAAAGTTATTAGGGTCAAATTCCCACCCCTGGAAATCTTCCCCTTACCATTGTATGTGTCCGCAGAGTACTATATCACTTTGAGAATGTGTTTTCACCCTTCACCTCCAATAATGAGACCTACAAACAAGGCTATAGACCACAGGAAAGTGAAAAATGATGTCAGCAAGGTGGTGTAATATTGAATAAGAACCATCATTGATTATTTTTCGTGGTAGTAAAATCTTTGTTTTAAAAAACTACAGAGGAAATAATTATTTTTTATTACACATATTTTATAGTTTATAATACATTTTGAACATGAAATAGGATAACATTCTATATCACCATGACTAAAGGCATTATAACAAATATTAATACTACTACTACTACTAATAATAATAATAACTTCCTATTTATGCAATTAGGGATTGCACTCTCGGATGTTTTTACAATCTCGGGATTTTGCAAATAAAAATTTTTTTAATCCCAATATCTCACAGAATTGGTAATTTAATATTACTTTTAAAATTAACCCTAATTTATGTTCTTGCGTTTCAATTTTCACGTAAAAGACCAAAGTTTTAGACCATTTCACTTAAAAAACTAATATCAATAAGCCCAACATTAGTCCTAGAATTCAGAAGATAGCAGACTTCGAACAAAAGGAATTTAAATTGTGAATGGAAGTTCAAAAGTGATAAATTCCCCCATACTATTCTACGATTGAAAATTTTATAATTTGAAAAATTGGTCATGATGGAAAGAGGATAATATTGAGGACTAGAGCCATGTACTTAGATGTGAGAAGCCAGCAATGTAAAATCATCATTACTGTAGCTAGGGGTAGTTTAGGTGTACACACACTTTTTGAAAAATTTTCGATTCTTAATTAAATAGTTAATTTTAGGTATGATACATAGGACATGAAAAATAAAAGGATATTTTAATTTTTGTTAACAATAGTAAAATAAATCACACCAATCTTAACTTCAACATGAATATTGAAATTTGTTACAAACAAGGATCACATTTGAGAAAATGTGCCAAACAAATCAAATATTTCTTCACTTTCCAAC
This sequence comes from Amaurobius ferox, assembly GCA_951213105.1. NCBI lineage: Eukaryota > Metazoa > Arthropoda > Arachnida > Araneae > Amaurobiidae > Amaurobius > Amaurobius ferox. The sequence goes on along the minus strand of OX578139.1, from coordinate 81,090,011 downwards.
ATAGTTGTAATGTGTTTATGACTTTGGTCATTCTGTTTGTCCGTTTGCACGATAACTGCTGTAAAAATGACTTTATCAAAATGAAATTTTAGTATGTTGTTGAGACGGTCCGTAGGGCATATAGGAATGAAAATTAATAATATCACCCAATTAGTTTCAGATTTAACCCGGATTCAAAAAATGGAATACATTGAACCCTGTGGATTTTTCAAACATTTTTTAAGCAAAGTTAAAATTCAAAAATTGCGTAATAAAGTAATATACAATTATTTGGGCAATAATGACATATATACAGAAAAATGTAACTGGTTGATTTTAAACAAATTGTGTATAAAATTTATAAATAAAAAAGCATCTTTATTTAATAAATGCACATACTGTAAACCAGGGTTCCCACTAAGTCAGGAAAAGAGGGGGAGAATTTCTCTCCTTCCAAAAAATTTTGGGAGAGATTTTCTGTTATAAGGAGAGACACTTAAAATTTCATTTTTTTTTTTACCATGCTAATTTAGAAAGTAATAAAAAAGAAAGCATTAACTATAACTCATATTCTTCGACATTTAAATTGGTACTTACGTATTATCGCAACCATGACAAAACGTAATTGATGTATCGTCCAATAAAGGTCCCGATCGATTCCAAGGACAACATGCAACAAAGTGATCTGTATGAGGACCCACGTTCGAGCGGGCTCGAACTGGTTGGGGGACGTACGCACCACTGGGACTGTGTCGTCAGACAGGCCGGCTTCGCCGGACCACAGTCACAGAGCATACTAGACTCGCTTCTGGGACCGTCGCAAGGCGCAAGGACCGTGACAACATGCAGCCAAGTGATCTGTATGAGGACCCACGTTCGAGCAGGCTCGAACTGGTTGAGAAAAACCCAGAAGCGAGTCTAGTATGCTCTGTGACTTGGTCCGGCGAAGCCGGCCTGTCTGACGACACAGTCCCAGCGGTGCGTACGTCCCCCAACCAGTTCGAGTCCGCTCGAACGGGGGTCCTCATACAGATCACTTTGTTGCATGTTGTCCTTGGAATCGATCGGGACCTTTATTGGACGATACATCAATTACGTTTTGTCATGGTTGCGATAATACGTAAGTACCTTTAAATTTTTTAATTCTTAAAACTAACATTCTTTTAACATTCTTACTAACATTCTTTTTAAAAATTAATTTGGAGTCGTTTAAGTATTAAGTAAGCACATTTTTGGTAATTTTATAGCTCCCCCCCCCCTCCCCCACTTGTTAACAAAAATACTCAAATTCCTGACTTCCCCCATGCTTACGTTATGATTTTATTTGCTGACATAAAAGCGTCTACATGGGTTATTTTATGTAAAATGACTCACATGCGAATTTACGATCTTTTTGTCTGTAAACTGCAAAAATCGAGGGCCGACTGTATTTACTTTACATTTTGATTTTTAAAATCATTTTATGATCAATTTTCATGCAGCAATAGCAATTAAAAACTTTAACCATTTTTGATCGCCGAAGGCGAATATCGACAAAAACTATTTCACTAGGCAAATAGAATTAGGTAATAAATTTGACTTTATGTTTGAAAATGGATTTTTTTTTTTTTTTTTGTATTTTTTACAATACTTGCAGAACATAAAGATTGCATCGTCCTTTTGTTGAATCTCAAGCCAGTCATGTGATTTTAGCCATTTTGTTTGACTCGACTTTTTTATTTTTGTTTTCAAAATAACCCTTTATTTCATAAATAATACGTTTGTAAAATAATTTTTCTGTATAAAACGCGAAACAATTACAAACACTGTAGTCGATGCAAACAGATTGGAAAAGTGGGAAATATTTTTCAAATTAAACGAGGTATGCCGAGGATAGCGTACAAATGCAGATTTTCGTGATGCTGCTGCAAAATAACCTTTCATTTTATTAATAATACGGTAGAAAAATGGTTTGGTTTTTATTATTTGTATATTAAACGACATAATTATAAAAAAATTCAGTCGATGCAAATATATTGTGAAAATGGCAAAAAGATATTCATTGGTCATCTCTCCTCAGAAAATGTGGGAATCGCCGTATGCGAACGCCGTTTTCGCAATTGCAGAGAAACAGATTTTCAGATCATGTAAGAAAGGAATTTCTCTGATAAAAAATTCTTTGCTTTGTTCAAATTTTGTAACATTTTTTGGGCATATATGGCCAATTTCACGACATTTTCGGGATTTTTGTAACCTGTAGACATACTGTGTACGGGGGAAAGGATTTTCGCCCGCGGAAAGAAGAAAATTTCTCGAGCAAAACACAAAAAATGCGGGAAGTACGCGGAAAGAACATAATTCAAATCCGTGAAAGAATCCTATAAAAAAAAGCAAAATTTTATTTGATCGAATTTGCCACCCGCGCAAGCTGAGGGGACACTTATAGTTTTCTATAAAATATCTCTCTAATTAGAAACACGTAGTACTTTAGTGTACCCAAATCGCGATTGACTGCGATTCAGACGTAGCTACGAAATTTCGGTCCGCGACCGCTCGGCAATCGGCCCGCGATTCGTAACAACGAGGCAACTGATCGCGATTTGCGGTCGCGAAGCAATCGGTCCGATCTCCGATGCCCGATCGGGCATCGGATTTCTCGGTATCCAATTTGAAGGAAAAAATAATTTTAGGCCGGAACTGGAGAGAGAGAAATTCTCGTGCAGTCTAAATTTTTACGCGAGATTTTTCATGGAATTCGCGAGAATCTCGCTGGTTCGCGCTGAAATGGGAACCCTGCTGTAAACTGTATTATAACTCGAGGACTGCCATAGGACAGACACATAAAAATAGTTGCTTTAGTTGCTTCACAAGCTGAAAATAGTTGTCAAAGAAACCTTCTACATACTGAAGTAATATACAAAAATAAGGCAATAATGTATATGGGAAAAATATAGTAATATAACATTAAATGCACATGCTTATTACTTTCCTTATATACATAATGTTTAAGGAAAGTATTGTGACGGGGGTCGAAAATTCGAATTCAAGTTTTCGACGGGAGAGCACGTTTCAAGCATCCCTGATCACGAATCAAACATTTTTGAGGTGATGTCTGTGTCTGTATGTGTGTGAAAGTACACCTGTCCCCCGATTTACACGGAAGATAGGTTCTGCACAAAACCATGTAAATTGAAATCTTGGATTTTGCTAAGTAAAATCGTGTAAAACGAAAATAACCCCACAATGTGCATGATTCAGTCATTTATTTAAGTAAAACAGAAGTAAGACATCTTAGAAAACTTAAAATTATACTTAGTTTATTAAACAACAAATATATGAATGTAGTAATATAACATATTTAATTTATTTTACATTAGGAACAAAGAACAAAAAAAGAAAAAGACCCTTAAAAATTAATTATAAGTTTAGTTACTGTCATCACTTTCATGTACTATCAGTCTTTTCTTTCTGATAGGTATGATGTCACTTTCATCACTTGAGCTTTCTTGATGCGATTCTGGCTCAATGGTTGACGAATTAGGCAAGATCTCGGGTTGACTAGGACTTTGTCATGAAATCGGTAATTAACAATTGCGTAGGTTTTTTTGCTAAATCTTTATAGACCTCTTCATATTGATTTAAGCATTTACGAAGGTATCACTGGAATCGGAGATCTCGATCAACATTAGTGTCATATTGTAAAAAATGGTTGCCCAATTTTCTTCCCAAATCAAGTCCTACGCTTATGATTCTTGCTGTGAACGCAACTGGTTCAGATTGCTCTTCATCAGAATCATTGTCTTCATCATGTTTGTTTGTTTCATGAATCATGTTAAATAAATCATCTTCATTTAATTCTTCACCAGCCATTATTTCTTCAATATCTGCCTGAGCTAAATCTTCAAAACCTTCTCCTCCTATTGTATGGGCCAACTCAGTGATCTGAGAATATTCATGCTCTATTGGTGATTTATCATTTCCACTTTCAACAACATCCGGCCATATTGCTTTCCAGCAATCGTTGATTGTTTGATATGAGTGTATGACAGGCCAACATGCTTAACACAATCTAAAATTATAAATTTCTTCCAAGCATCCATCAGAGTAAAAGATTAATCATTCTCCATTTGTTCTAAGATATACATGAAAGTTTGCTTGATGTACAGTGCTTTAAAAGTCGAAATTATCCCTTGATCTAACGGCTTTAATAAGGAATTTGTATTCTTTGGTAAAAAAACAACTTTTACATTTTTGTGTTGTAAATCTGGAGGATGACCTGGTGCATTATCAATTAATAGAAGAGCTTTAAAAGGCAATCCCTTTTTAGTTTTAATGATTTTTGACATCTATCTGGAACAAAGAAGTTATGGAACCATACATTGAAAGCTATGGCAGTGACCCATGCTTTCTTTTCTATTAGTCATCCAATAGACGGGAAGGTTTTTGATATTTATTCCTTTGAATGATCGTGGTGATTTTGATTTGTTAATCACCAATGGTTTCATCATATAATCACCAGAAGCATTGCAACAGAAAAGAACTGTTATATGACTTTTCACTACTTTATGACCAAAAGATAAACGCACAATAATATAAGCTTTGCTGCTAAAATGTTTCTGCACTATGTACTTGCATGAGCCAGATAGCTTTACTGTTGTGAAATACATACCGGGATTCCCATATTACGGGGATTTCCCTATACGTGGATTCCCCATTACGGGGATTCCCCTAAATGTACATATTTTACAACACCGGGTATCCCCTGTTGTTTTCATTAGTGTTACCAAAGGAATAAAATTCAAAAATGTCATCAAATCTTTGTATAGGTGCATATGGAGCGGAATATACATTTTATCAATTTTTTGAAATCTGTTAATTTATAAATCGTGTAAAAGCGAAAACGTGTAAAACAAGTGCCGTGTAAATTGGGGGATAAGTGTATGTGTGTGTGTGTGTGTCAGTGAGTCTGTGGAGACAATATCTCATGAACAAATAGAGCGATTCGAATGAAATTTGGTACAAAAATCACAATCCATGAATACTGGAAGCCTATTGTTTTTAAACGTAATCGAATGTTCAGAACCCCTCTAAATTTTTGAGTGAAATTTTGAAAAAATCATCAAAAAATCAAAACCTTTAATAAAGTTATGCAAATAGCCATTTCTTATGTAATTTTTCCTTAGAAAACGATTGATATAAACTTTAGAATGCTAGCATAAACCATTGAGATATTGCATATTTTTTAAATGCATTTATCAAAAAATCCCATAAATTAAAAAAAATATATTAATTGTTGAGAAACATCACTTTTCATAGGTAATATCATTCCATAAATTTGGTGACATCATTCTTGTGGATCTAGCTCGTTTTCATGAGAAAAGATACTTTGAGTAATACTTTTGTATTTGAACGCCAATAGTTATCTGCTATAAGAATAACTTATTTCTCCGTCCATAATGCTTGGCGAGATTTTGGCGCCGAATTTGGCAGAATGTCGCCAACATGGCGACTTTTTTAATGTTGCCAAATTAACGAAAATCTAGCCAAATGGATAAAAATGACACTAAATCAATGAAAATGACGACTAATTGACAAAAATTCAATATCTTGTAAAGAATATAAATATCTACTATAAGAAAAACCTATTTTTGTATTGTAAAAGTAGTAAATTTATTGCATTATATAAGGAAAGTCATGTGTTGCCCACATCAGATTTTTTTTATATATATACTGACAAATGTAACTGGTTGAAGAATTTAAAGTAATAGTGAAGAATTTAAAGTAATGGACATAATAGTGTGAATACTACAAAAAAAGTTAAAAGGTATGTAAATATAATACATTTTATTGTAAAAAAATGGGTTGTTTTTTGCTTTTTAAAAATTTAGTTATCAAAATATCTGCTTTGTAATTTTGCAGATAATAATTCATAAGATAAGAATTTGAAAGGGGTGGGATGCATACTAATATTTAGTTAAATAATGTTTTTTTTTTATAAAAATTTGAAAATGATTTGAAATTTGGAATCGCTGAAGTCTGGAAGATTTCAGATTTTGGACTTTGATCTCTACTTATAGCAATAAATCTAGATCAAAGTTAATCAGTAATGATTTTGTTTACAACTAGCAGTATACTCGCTCTTCATACGGAATATACAATACAAAGAAACTTAATATTCACAATCATGTGCAAATTCTTATAGTATTCTAAATTACATTGTTATTCAAAACATCCTATTAAAATATAAAATATTTAAATTAATGCTCCTGAAAAGAAATTTAAGAATCTCTATTCCTGCTATACAAAATTATCTTCACAGGCAGATCTGAAGAACAAAACATCCTGATCCCGTTTGTAAACAAATTTACAGAAAATGTGAATTTGAATCAATATATGCCAAGTTAAAAGTGATAAAATTGTATTAGAAGATATATCCGTACTTAGTGATGCAGATTCGCAGTGCCTAGGTCGCTATTGGCGACCAAGTTTGCAGTCGTGGTAACCAAAATTATTACAGTAGGTCACGAATTCTGGTATCCGAAATTTCTCCAAAATCCTTTCAGTCCTACAGCACTGGTGGCTGGTAGATTAGGCTGATTCTCTCGTGGTCAAATGCCTCGTTGTTGTGAATCGTAGTCAATCGTGATTTGGTTACACTGGTGGTACTTGTTCCAAATTAGTGAAATATTTTTAGAGAAAATCATAAACATGTTTCCCCTGCATGCACAGGTCACAAATTCAATAAAATAAAATTTTGCTTTTGTTTTTAACAGGATTCTTTCGCTGATTCACAATTATCTTTCCAATTAATTCCCCGCATTTTTCGTTTTTTATCCGAGAAATTTTCTTCTTTCCTTGGACAAAAATCCTTTCCCCAGTTCACAAGATGTCTACAGGTTACAAAAATTCCAAAAATATCATAAAATCGGTCATATGTGTCCCAAAAATGTTGCGAACTTTGAACAAAGCCATATTACATCTGAAATTTTGTTTCTCCACGATTTTAAAATCGACACTCGCATACAGCGATTCCCACTGTGCCTGAAGAGAGATGACCAATAATTATCTTTTTGCCACTATTATAATCTATTTGCATCGTCTGAAATTTTTATAATTATTTTGTTTTATATAAAAAAAAAATCTACCATATTCTTAATAAAATGAAGGACTATTTTACAGCACATTGCGAAATTTTGCATTTTCATGATCCTCAATATACTTCGTTTAATTTGAAAAATATTTTCAATTTTTGCAATCTTTTTGGATCGACTACAACATTTGTAATTGTTTTGCATGTTATAGAGAAAAACTATTTACCAAACGTATTATTTATAAACTTAAGGACTATTTTGCAGCTGCTTTGGGAAAAACTGCATTTATATACAATACATGGAACATATCATTTAATTTTAGAAGTATGTTCCACTTTCATAATCTGTTTGCATTGACTACAATTTTTGTAATTATTTCGAATTTTATACAGAAAATACAATTTTTCAACCATATTATTAATAAATTAAAGGACTATTTTGTAGCAGAATCTCGAAAAATGGCATTTGTACATGATCCTCTGTATATTTTGTTTAACACATTGAGTGCAGAGCTGTTATTGTTCTACCTACCATTCAGGCGGCACACAGCGGTGATTGCTCTATGAGGTGTTTAGTCATAGAGTATAAACAGAAGATAACAGACACATTGAGGTGACGATTGTATTTCACTGTCCGTTTCGGCTACGCGAATTTAGAAGTATAAAAAATATAAACAGAAGAATAATGAACAGGCGACCACCAAGAGACAATCAGTTAGAATACAGACACGAAAGACCATTTGAGCTGAAAAAATTATAGTTTGTTGTTTCTATGATATTCAAAGTTGTGTTTCACAAAGTAATTTTTACAGAGATTATTTTCAAAAAGATTTGTTGCCCATAATACTGAAAATGGTGAGAGAAGGAGATAGCGATTCATCGAGTTATTTTTACCATCTAAATGTCGCCGTACAATGCGATTGCCATCATCTGAAGATGATTATTCGTCAGACATTCGTTCTGATAGTTCAATAAGTAATATTGGAACTAGTCATCAAATTGAGTGGTTTGATTCACCAGGCAACCAGCCGAATATTTTGCCTTTTACGAGTATGTATGGTGCCGAAACAACTAATGTGAAAGTGCTAAATTGTAACGTCATTAAAAGTTCATTGTCAGCCCTCACAGACTGCCGCTGCCTAAAAGGAAATTTAACTGTCAGTCCCCACAGACTGATGCCGCGCTTAATGTGTTAATCAAGACATTATTTTCCACTTAGGTAATCTGTTTATATTAAACTAATATTCAGAAAGTAACTTTGTAGTGGGATTCACTCTTCTATGTCTGTGTATATGATAATTTCATAAATCAACATGTGTCGCTGTCCATGATATATTATAGATTTTCTTTATGCTATTATTAATTTGTATCTTGCATAATGTATTATGAAATAATTTTGCTTTAAATTTTAAAATTTTAGCTAAAATTTAAATAAATCGGTCTGTTTATGAAACTCATTTCATTGTAAGAAAATTTGTTTTCCTTTTGGTTTCTTTTTCCGAAAAAAAAAAAAGTTACCATTTCAACTATTCTTAAGACTGCTGTTGTGTGTTGAGGTGCCCTGCTAAAATAATCCTTTCCCATCCATCTTCATCTTCTAATTCTTCTACCTTACAGTATCTGCCTGTATTTCATATATTTATGTTTAATTCAGGTGAAATATTTTGTTTAGAAAAGATAACATTATTTTTGTACATTCCAAGTTTCACATATTTTTAATTTAAAGGCATTTGCATTACAGAATCAAATCAAATTTAAGCCAAGGGAAATTTCAATTGTAAAACACTAATGTCGTAGCATTCTTGTTTATTTCTTTAAAAAAAAAATCATTTTTTCTTAATATTTTTAGGGTTATGGTATCAAAGAAATCTTTTATAAATTCTCTTATTTATCAATTCATAACTTAGGAATTTTGTTATGTTTTATATAATTCTTACTCATGGCAACCTTATTGAATCTTTATTTGTTATTATAGTACAGGATCTATTATCCGGACTGCTTGGGACTTCAGGCAGTCTGGATAAGGGGCTTTTACGTAATTTGGAACACTTTTTCTAAAACTTACTTGAATGGTTTAAAATGTTATAGATAATTATAATTCATTTTAAAAACTTGTATTAAATAAAGTCTTTTTATAATCCATATGAAAAATATACTTGGTTAACTAAAATGCAAATTACATGTAATTATAGTATCAAATTTAGTGATTAAGAAAATTTTTGAAGGAAAAAAATGTCTGAAAAAAGTCGATGATTCAGGCTAGTTATTAAAAGTCTTTTTTTGGAACATTTCAACTAAAGTGGGCCCTTACCATATTCATCTCCTAATATTTTAACAGAAGCACCTTTGTTCATATGTTTCAAAATGATCACTTTATCTTTTATAGATAATAAAACACATTTTCTTATAGAACTCATTGCATCAGATGATGGTCATTTGGACATAATTCAGACAAAAAATGTTAACTTAGAATTTTCTTCAAATGTGTCGTTACCTTACACCTTTCTGGTAGGTCGGACGGTCTGGGTTTCAACAACAACTTAGAAGTAGGGCCAACGGCCGTACCGTGCTGAAAACACTGGTTCTCGTTAGATCACCGAAGTGAAGCAGCATCGGGCGCGGTTAGTACTTGGTGGGTGACCACCTCGGAACGCCGCGTGCTGTTGGCCATCTCGGGTGCGGTATCCCCGTGGTTTGCGCGCTAGATTTGCACGCTGCCACAAATGCCGCCGTGTTCATGCGGAGTACGATCACGTTAAACATGTGGGTCCGTAAGTCCTTCCGAGAGGTTGGTGGTAGGGGAAGGAGGGTACGGTCCCTGTGGATGCCACCCCCACTGGGTTCCGGTCTAAATTGGGTGGCAATTCCCGGCCGTCCATACAGTTACCTTACACCTTTCTGGTAGGTCGGACGGTCTGGGTCTCAACAACAACAACTTAGAAGTAGCCTTAGAATAGCCGCGTGCTGTTGGCCATCTCGGGTGCGGTATCCCCGTGGTTTGCGCGCTAGATTTGCACGCTGTCACAAATGCCGCCGTGTTCATGCGGAGTACGATCACGTTAAACATGTGGGTCCGTAAGTCCTTCCGAGAGGTTGGTGGTAGGGGAAGGAGGGTACGGTCCCTGTGGATACCTCTCCCACTGGGTGCCGGTCTAAATTGGGTGGCACTTCCCGGCCGTCCATACAGTTACCTTACACCTTTCTGGTAGGTCGGACGGTCTGGGTCTCAGCAACTTAGAAGTAGAAATTGCATAGTTAGGGCGCGGTAGCCCATTGGTTAGCACGCTGGAGTTGCACTCGATAGGCCCGGGTTCGATTCTAGCCACTGCCAAAACTGCCGCCGTGTTCATGCGGAGTACGATCACGTTAAACATGTGGGTCCGAAAGTCCTTCCGAGAGGTTGGTGGTAGGGGAAGGAGGGTACGGTCCCTGTGGATGCCTCCCCCACTGGGTTCCGGTCTAAATTGGGTGGCACTTCCCGACTGTCCAAACAGTTACCTTACACCTTTTCTGGTAGGTCGGACGGTCTGGGTTTCAACAACAACAACAACAACTTAGAAGTAAAAATTAACAGCTCTCAGACTGATCTAAGGTAAAAGCAATCCGAGTACTCATAATTTTCATGCCCCCAGAAAATACTGCAAACAATTTTGCCCCCAAGGAAACTAGCCCTTTCTCAATTAAATCTATCCACTTTAAGGCTCCTCATCACACAAAAAATGTCCAGATTCCTTTCCATCTGAGATCGGACCAACTAGTTTGCTTTCCCCCACAGCAGGACGGACAGCTTCTAGGAGCTGTGACAGAAAGTTATTAGGGTCAAATTCCCACCCCAGGAGATCTTCCCCTTACCATTGTATGTGTCCGCAGAGTACTATATCACTTTGAGAATGTGTTTTCACCCTTCACCTCCAATAATGAGACCAACAAACAAGGCTATAGACCACAGGAAAGTGGAAAATGCTGTCAGCAAGGTGGAGTAATATTGAATAAGAACCATTATTGATTATTTTTCGTGGTAGTAAAATCTTTGTTTTAAAAAACTACAGAGGAAATAATTATTTTTTATTACACATATTTTTTAGTTTATAATACATTTTGAACATGAAATAGCATTCTATATAGCATGATAGCATTCTATATCACCATGACTAGAGGCAAAATAACAAATATTAATACTACTACTACTAATAATAATAATAACTTCCTATTTATGCAATTAGGGATTGCAATCTTGGATGTTTTTACAATCTCGGGATTTTACAAATAAAAAATTTTTTAATTCCAATATCTCACAGAATTGGTAATTTAATATTACTTTTAAAATTAACCCTAATTTATGTTCTTGCGTTTCAATTTTCACGTAAAAGACCAAAGTTTTAGACTATTTCACTTAAAAAACTAATATCAATAAGCCCATCATTAGTCCTAGGATTCAGAATATAGCAGACTTCGAACAAAAGGAATTTAAATTGTGAATGCAAGTACAAATGTGATAAATTCCCCCATACTATTCTACGATTGAAAATTTTATAATTTGAAAAATTGGTCATGATGGAAAGAGGATGATATTGAGGACTAGAGCCATGTACTTAGATGTGAGAAGCCAGCAATGTAAAATCATCATTACTGTAGCTAGGGGTAGTTTAGGTGTACACACACTTTTTGAAAAATTTTCGATTTTTAATTAAATAGTTAATTTTAGGTATGATACATAGGACAGGAGAAATAAAAAGTATATTTTAATTTTTGTTAACAATAGTAAAATAAATCACACCAATCTTAACTTCAACATGAATATTGAAATTTGTTACAAACAAGGATCACATTTGAGAAAAAGTGCCAAACAAATCAAATATTTCTTCACTTTCCAACATAGTTGTAATGTGTTTTTGACTTTGGTCATTCTGTTTGTCCATTTGCACGATAACTGCTGTAAAAATGACTTTATCAAAATGAAATTTTAGTATGTTGTTGAGACGGTCCGTAGGGCATATAGGAATGAAAATTAATAATATTACCCAATTAGTTTCAGATTTAACCCGGATTGAAAAAATAGATTACATTGAACCCTGTGGATTTTTCAAACATTTTTTAAGCAAAGTTAAAATTCAAAAATTGCGTAATAAAGTAATATACAATAATTTGGGCAATAATGACATATATACAGAAAAATGTAACTGGTTGATTTTAAACAAATTGCATATAAAATTTATAAATAAAAAAGCATCTTTATTTATTAAATGCACATACTGTAAACTATATTATGACTCGAGGACTGCCATAGGACAGACACATAAAAATAGTTGCTTTAGTTGCTTCAAAAGCTGAAAATAGTTGTCAAAGAAACCTTCTACATACTGAAGTAATATACAAAAATAAGGCAATAATGTATATGGGAAAAATATGGTAATATAACATTAAATGCACATGCTGATTACTTTCCTTATATACATAATGTATAAGGAAAGTATTGTGACGGGGGTCGAAAATTCGAATTCAAGTTTTTGACGAGAGAGCACGTTTCAAGCATCCCTGATCACGAATCAAACATTTTTGAGGTGATGTCTGTGTGTGTATGCGTGTGAAAGTATGTGTGTGTGTGTGTGTGCGTGTCAGTGAGTCTGTGGAGACAATATCTCATGAACAAATAGAGCGATTCGAATGAAATTTGGTACAAAAATCACAATCCATGAATACTGGAAGCCTATTGTTTTTAAACGTAATCGAATGTTCAGAACCCCTCTAAATTGAGTGAAATTTTGAAAAAATCATCAAAAAATCAAAACCTTTAATAAAGTTATGCAAATAGCCATTTCTTATGTAATTTTTCCTTAGAAAACGATTGATGTAAACTTTAGAACGCTAGCATGAACCGTTGAAATATTGCACATTTTTTAAATACAGTTATCAAAAAATCCCATAAATTAAAAAAAATATATTAATTGTTGAGAAACATCACTTTTCATAGGTAATATCATTCGATAAATTTGGTGACATCATTCTTGTGGATCTAGCTCGTTCCATTCATGAGAAAAGATACTTTGAGTAATACTTTTGTATTTAAACGCCAATATTTATCTGCTATAAGAATAACTTATTTCTGTGTCCATAATGCTTGGCGAGATTTTGGCGCCGAATTTGGCAGAATGTCGCCAACATGGCGACTTTTTTAATGTTGCCAAATTAACGAAAATCTCGCCAAATGGATAAAAATGACACTAAATCAATGAAAATGACGATTAATTGACAAAAATTCAATATCTTGTAAAGAATATAAATATCTACTATAAGAAAAACCTATTTTTGTATTGTAAAAGTAGTAAATTCATTGCATTATATAAGGAAAGTCATGTGTTACCTACATCAGATTTTTTTTATATATATACTGACAAATGTAACTAGTTGATTTGAGCGAATTGTATATAAAATGTATAAATAAAAAGCATTATGATTTAAAAAATGTACAGACTATACTATAACCTCAAAGCTGTTGAAAGACGGGTATATAAAAAACAGTTGTTTGAGTAGCCTCATAGGCGAAAAAGAATTGCAAAAATAGACTCCTACAAAGGCTATTATATTTTAAGTGCATTTAAATAGCAAAATTTGGGACACTTTTCAACATAGAATATATCAACATACTGATATTACTTAATAAAGAAATACATTATATAAATAGCTTTACGATTTATATGTGAAATAACATTATAATGGAAAATCTGTTAATTTGTAATAGCATTCTGTTAATTAGTAACATAAACATTTTTTTGGACAAACATCCTGTATTTATTTTTTTCCTAATTTCCTTATAATAAACTTCCAGTAAAAGAACCTTCAGATATAGTGGACATTTGTATGAAATATGGAATAACTTTCGGTACTTATTCACGTGTGCAATGAACCCTAGATATACTAAAAATTATTTAATGATAGTGAACTGAAGTAATATATAAGAAATAAGGCAATAAAGTATATGGGAAAAATAAAACCGACTGATGCTGGAAAAATGTAACTGGCTGATAATGACCAAATTGTATACAAAATTTATAAATAAGAAACATCATACTTTATTAAATGTACATAGTGTAAGTTATACTTTGCTGTACGAAGCAGAGAAACTTGAGGAACGTAAAATTTGTCAAACAGCGGTAGTTTTTTTTTTTACTTTCAATTTTCTTGGTCCTTATCTAATTTTATTTTTTTCGAATTTCTTTTCTTTTCCATGGCATCCAAAATATATGACGGATCTTGAATAGGCATTGATCGGGTGTGCCGTGGGTCTCAGGCAACAGTCAGTCGTAATAAAAATTTAATGATTTTCTCTTCCATTTCTTTTTCCCAAAATCTGTCATCGCACTGAACTTTTTCAATTTTAATTCCTTTTGTAGTCCAAAGGGCAAATAAACAGTATTTCGTTTCAGTTATATGTAATTGCCCTTGAACCTAGAAAAAATAGGAATGCTTTTTATTGATTCCTGTGATAACATATTTACTTTTATCTGTCGTCCAAAAGGTAAATTTTTTCTGCAAGATTGCTTCATTTGGAAATAAATCTTTGCAAGATGAAGAACATTTTACTTCAATGATGCAGTCTTCATTTTCTATTATACCGTCAGGAGTGGTGCCCAAAAAATTTAGATTTTTATCTATAAACAAGCCGCATTCTGAAATTTTAATAGCAGCATGTGTTTCTAGTGCCCTTATCGCATTTTTTTCATGCAGCCGACCATATCGCATACCAGGTGTATCTATATTATAATACAAAACACTTTTTACAATATTTGCACAACTTGTAATTGGCAATTTGTTGCAAACAGCGCCAAAATTTGATGCAGACTGACGTCTTTCTTCCCTCCATACTAAAGAGTCTCTCTGTTGAATTGTATTCCTTTCCAGCTCTTTTCTTTATCTGATCTTTCAATTTCTTTAAAAAATCTTTCACTTTTTATTTCAAACTCCTGCTTTGATAAGTCAGGTTTTTCAGCATGAGGCCCACAAGATTTATCTTTAAAAAGAACTGTCCTTTTCAAAAAATTTCGGCATTTCTCTTTTAATCTAGCTGCCTTGATTCTATAGACCTCTCTGGTTTTTCTGCGTTTACAGTATAGACCAGAACTTTTATTTGTTAACTGCTTGTGAATTTTGTAGTATCTATGTTTACTGTTCTGGGAAACAACTGACGTGCTACATCTGGTCTGGTATGATCTTTTGAGGCAAAAGTTTACACGTTTGCCACCAATGTGTTTCGCCACAATTGAATTGAACTCTTCTATGACATTGTTATTTGCATTAAATTGCATTACAGGCCGGATTACCAACAGCGTCTATTATTTTGAAAATGATTCCACTATCTTTCAACTGAGGTACATAATTTTTTTCATTTTCTTTAGCTCCACTGCAGAAATAAGTTTCACATTTTTTGTGATGTCCAAAAACATGTAAAGGGCAATTTATAATGTCTTCCCTTAGCTTAGAGACACTTTCTTGTTTTCTATATTCCGTTGCTTTTACAACAGCACGGCATAAATGCATTATATTATTTCCAACGACCTTTCGCAGATTAATGTGGCTCAATTTGCTATTTTTAGCTATGTCTTTAATTTTAATTCAAAAATTGCAGAGCAAATGATTTTTGCATTCAATTTTCTCAACCGTTAAATTACCATGCGGCCTTGGATCTAGGACCTTCTTGTAGACATTGCTGTCACTGTCACCAATCATTGAATATTTTATACCATATGTGGCCATATTTTATACCATATGGTCCAATACCAACAGTACCCACAACAGCTGCCGTGTTGATGCAAAGAGATGATTCATTTACATCATTTGTCCAGATTGCTTTTTCAGATTGCACATTAAACATTTGAATTTTATGCCACTATGAAGTCCTTTTCTGTTTTCTGAAATAATTTTCATGTCACTGATGGTACAACCAAAGACTCCATGCTGATTCAAAAGTTGCAATTCCTTAATAAAATGCGCAATATTAATAATTAGTCTTCCACAAAGTTCGAATTTTATTGGATCTATTGTTTCTTGCTGTGGAGTTACAGGTAATATTGATGAGCACAGGTTATTCAGCGACTCCAAAGGCTCTGAATTCTTTGCTCTAAAAAAGGCAAAAAGCAAGCAATTATTAAATTACAATTTGCCTTAAATTTTAAAAAAGTTGCAGTAAAATACATTTTATGAAAAAACATGATATTCCTTTACAAAAATCAATGTATATGTGTGTGTAAAAAAGAACAAATGACTTGCGTTCTATGGATAACTCAGATGGAGAAAACTATTGGTGTGGCTTAAATTTTTCAAAAACAATTATATTTATTGTTATATGAGTACATGTAGAATATTATTACACGTAACTTCATATTGAATATTTATTGTTTAATCAAAAGACATTATTCAATTATCTAGAAACACAACAGTCATGAAAGCAACGATTACCATGGCTGAAACCATGCAATGGTTGTATGGGACAGTATTACACATTGGTCACATACCACCTCTAAAATTTTCAACAGTAATTTCCCTATACACACACATAAGTGTATAAAAAATCATCTGTGTATGAAATTTCACGGCCACACGACGTTTAGATTTCCCTCTACAGACTGCACGCACACACACACAGAGGGAGAGAATGATCTACTTTTATTATGTAGGATAAGAATTTTTTATACACAATTCAAAATTAAATATTCTGAAAAAAATATTAGAACAATAATACATAAACTTACCTCTCTTCCCGGTCGTCCAAATAGTTACTCAAGTCCTCTGGTTGAGTCGGACGGCCTGGGGTTTCCACATAAACTTACCTCTGCTTTTCCCTCCATTCTGATACATTTTTTCCCTTTACTTTTTTTGCTGTGGGCTAATAACTTGAGCTTTTCTGATTTTTTTTAAAACATTGATCCCTTTTCATGTTTTGTAATTATGCTTAGAAAATAATTACAACAAAAATGTAATTATGAATTTTAAATATTTACAAAAAAAAAATGGAAAAAGATAATTAAGTATATGATATACTTATATATCCAACTGTTAAAGTAAAAACCGAAATTACAGCAGAATATTATTAAATTGGTAAGATGGTAAGACTAGCTAAGATGATAATGATTGGTAAGACTAGCTAACTCGAGAATGAACAAAAAGACGCTCTATATCAAGTAAGCATACTGAAATAAAAAGGTCCAGTATCTAAACCTTTCTCCACTCCCAACTCGAAATGCCTTTCCACGTAATGTGAGAACAATTTTCACACTCTTTACCCTGGGCGCGGTAGCCCATTGGTTAGCGCGCTGGAGTTGCACTCGGTAGGCCCGGGTTCGATTCCAGCCACTGCCAAAACTGCCGCCGTGTTCATGCGGAGTACGATCACGTTAAACATGTGGGTCCGAAAGTCCTTCCGAGAGGTTGGTGGTAGGGGAAGGAGGGTACGGTCCCTGTGGATGCCTCCCCCACTGGGTTCCGGTCTAAATTGGGTGGCACTTCCCGACCGTCCAAACAGTTACCTTACACCTTTCTGGTAGGTCGGACGGTCTGGGTGTCAACAACAACACTCTTTACCCTCCCGGCCACACAAACTGCTACCATAAGCCCTCGGGTTGGTTGTGTGGTCTGGGTTTTCTACACTCTTTACCCTTCTTCCTTTTATGACCACCATAAACGTGCCTGTACACCATAAACAACGTGTCCCCACGGGAGTCCTGTCAACCCCTGAAGGAAATAAGAAAGAGGGGGAAAGCAAAATACAATTTTTTTCAGATCAATATTTGCTTTAGTTAAAAATTGCTGGAAATCTATTTATAATGGCTCAAAAATTTAGGCATCTATCGAAAGCTAGAATTCTATTCATGTGTAAAGTCGAGTATTATGAAATGCAAATTGATAAAAGATGGTTAAACTTTGTTTGATGGTTAAACTAGTTTTGATTTATCTTAGTAACTCTCAACTTCAATAAATTGTTAAAAATACTTAACATTAATTTAAACCAAAAGTAAAAACTAAAGGCAAACTTTAATTTCTTTAGCTTTGAGATCCTGAAAACAAATTGAAATAGGTTGATTTTTGGAGGAGCTATGCTATCTAGCAACAGCACTAAAACGCCCATACATTAACATGGAAGGTGAAGATTGAAGCTTGTGACTAATGAAGCCCCTTAAGTGCAAAAAATGAAAATCATGTATTTTCCCCTTTCCCAACACTCCCAGATCGCCTGATAATTGTAAATGTCTGGAAAAAAACATGGTAGTTCTATATATCTTTCATGGTAGTTCTATCAGTTCATCTATGTTTTATTTACCTTATAAAAGATTTTTAAACCCCTGTATCCTAGGAAAACAATTAAGGAATATGTTGTAAATCAGAAACACTTGTTTAACACCCGTATCACACCTTTGGCATTATCGTAGCAGACCACCGTGAAAAAAAATCAAAATAAACAGTTTTAATGTGGTTACAGTTTATTCATAATCAGCGCATATAGTTACTGAGATGGTTAACTGGAAATACCAAAAGTTAATTTTTATGTTAAGAATTTCAAAAATATGTGAAAATGAGAACCAAAAATTGAAAATTGTAAACGTACTTACTAGTAAACAAGAAAAAATTTGAAAATCTCTGCAAATTTCTTTAGATTCCGTAGCTTTTTCCATAAGCCCCAGTCACTTCGCAGTGAAAATGTTATGATGTCACTTTACCACTACGAAGTCATGGAGGCATCAAACGAATGCACCCATTCTAAAAAATGCTTTTGCTAAAAAGAGAAGCTCTTTATTTCGTTTTACAAATGAAATGTTCTGTCATTCGTCGAAAGTATGTTTATCTGACATGGAACAAATATATCCACCATGGAGTTAATGAGTCGCTTTTACTTCCATGATACTTGTCATTTTTCTCCTCACCGGAACTATTTTTAGCAACATTTCCAGTGTGATTAGTACAGATTCACACACACACACACACAGTAAGATCTTTGTTTATGTCAGGATCGCAAACAGTTGAAGTGAGAAAAGTGTAGGTTTCAACACATCATTTTGGTTAAATCAAAGAACATCCACCCACCGCACTTCCGATTGCAACACGGGAGTATGCACCAACTTGGCTTGATTTGTACTTCAAAAAAATATGTGAGGTGGCTTATTATTCGTATTTACCTTCATTTTTTTAAATTGATATTGCTAATTAAGGCAAAAAAACATTTGGCGGGATTTTAAATAAAAAATTGCTATTTGGCACAATTTATGG
Organism: Amaurobius ferox; assembly: GCA_951213105.1. Taxonomy (NCBI): domain Eukaryota; kingdom Metazoa; phylum Arthropoda; class Arachnida; order Araneae; family Amaurobiidae; genus Amaurobius; species Amaurobius ferox. Next base: position 81,070,708 of record OX578139.1, on the reverse strand, counting down.
CAAATAATCGTTTGTTGGCGCAGAATTTGGCATTGTTTTTGTTGGAAAAAAGGGTTTGTTTATATTGCGATTCTCGTTTCCCATGAACATGCATTCATCTTAATTTATTTTTGAATGACTCTTTTCCGTTCTCGTGAACAAATCGTGACGTTTTCCCAACAGGCTTATCATGTAAATCACCTTCTCGCCGCATACGCATCTGCTTTGCATATCCAGAGGGTCTTACCGGCAACGATTGAGTTCCGGAATGCACCCATCCCTGGATATATATACTAGACACATTTTTAGAACAGGACTCGTATCAGACCTTCTTGACTTGTAAGGTTGTGTCTTCCGACTTGTTCGACTGCTGGTTCGAATGTACGATCGGTAGATCATAAACACGGTGGTTTGATCAATGGCAAAGATGATCCTGTGGTTTTAAATGGTTCTCATGTTTTTACCGTGTTTTAAATACTGAAATCTGCGAATGTTTATATTCGCCATAACGTGTCTACGAATGTCCGTTTGTACGAAGTCTTATATTCGCCATAACGTGTAACCTGTGTATGGTGGCTTACGAAGTGCACGTCAGTATGTTTGGTAAAGTAAATTTCTTACCTGTTTTAATATCCTGCTTTTAACAATGTTTCAAGTATATGAACTGAAAAACTTTTTCCCAGAGCTTGAGAGCTCGCAGTATAAATATTGTGTCTTTACAATCTTATTACAAAAGCTTATATAACTTTGAAGATGTAATGGATTCATCTCACAATAAAAGTGATTTGTTTTAGTTTTTGAAAATTGCGTGCTTACTTCTATTTTACATTACAGCATTTTCAACTCTGCATAATTATTCGGCAAAATGACTCTTAGTTATGTGCTTATACGTGAACTATTGTTCTTGAAGTTAACTATAATGCCTTCGTAGTTTTTGCCCTTGATAACCTATTCATATTCGGGCGGTATCCCGGCGACACATCCGCCAACAGTTTTGCCGAATTCCGGTTTTGGGAGCGTCCGGATATTGGGACACCAGATAAGAGGTTGCGTACTGTATTAATATTTTCGTGTTGTATGTGACTGTTTAAGTATTTTATTCTCATATTTTAAAAATGGAAATAGCCATTTTCTGGTTTCTGCCTTTATTTTAGAAACATACTAGTTTTTATAGCTAAGAAACAAAATTGAATGAATTTAAATAAAATTTTGTAATTTAAATTTATCTCATTCTTTTGTGTTATTACCTTTTCTTTAAATAGAGTGTCTCTAGCCTACTGTCCACAAAACATAATATAAAAGTATATAACTACATAATTTTAAGTATTTTCAATCCATGAATATACCTCAAACAGCCAGGTGTATAATATATCAACATAAACTTGATTTTAGACTCCTGTCATTGTTGAAAATTTTTTGGCCACTAATGTTTTTTAGTTGGCCACTAAACATTTTGTTCTTAGTGGACAGTTGCCACTATTAAAAAATCTTAATCTTTACTGTATTACTTATATTTTCGTGAATTAGAAGATATACCCATACTATTTATATTCTCGTGAATTAGAAGGTATATCCATACTACTTATATTTTTGTGGATATACCTATATATTAGAAGATATACTCATACTAAAATATATGGATTTAAAAAATCTTTCACTAAAATCAAACAGATGACTTAAGAATTTGAAAATATCAATAATCCCCGTAATCTCTAAATCCAAAGGTCATAATAAATATAATCCAATCAGAAATACAAGTGTGATAAAATTAATTTATATACATTTCTTTATTATTTAAATCAAAAAAGATTTACTGCTGCATTGACTCATTGGGTTTAATTCCTTTTCTTAGCAACATGGTATTTTATTTCAAATAATTTTGTGGGATAAATATTGTTTGCATAATGCGATCTCAATGGAATGTTTAATAGTGCAATTTTTATTAATATCTCAATAACTCCTGGTCCTAGAAACTTGAAACATGAACTGAATTTTAAGTGGCGCTATTCCTATTTTACCCCAAAAATTTCATCAAATTTGGTGCAATCATTCTCCTGTGATGAGACAAACACACACATATACAGACAGATTTTCAATTTTTTTTTTTTAATTCAATTAACGTGGCAACAACAGATCGAAATCCAGTTACAGTAGCCACACAAGCCTCCATGCCTTATTCGGGATTCGAACCCGAGCCCTACAGACAGCAGCTGAACACGCTATCCACTACACCACCTGGGCCGCAATTTTATTTATATAGATAAAAGAATGTAAATAATTTGTATAAAAAATCATTACCCTGTGTGTTTGTACTTACTTTTCTAAAGAAAAAACTAGTGAAAATGTAAAATAAAAGTATTTTTAATAGTTAGCTTATCTGAGTTATTAAAAATATTACAATTATATACTGTATTGTTCAGTTTCTGAATATATAAATGTTACTTTATGAGAAAAAAAATATTTGCTTTAATTGATGTATACAGAATATTATTTTCAATTAGTATCTGTTGATATTGCTGAATATTAACATGTAAAACATTTTAACATAGTTTGAAATCTTGCTTTCAATTTGAATTATTTTTTATGAAAATGTCTTGAAATTATAATTAATGACCTGCATACTGTGCCATTATTTTCATTATAATTACATTGTAGTTGCAGATGTATAACCACTAGCTTAGAATATAGTAAAAGGTGTCCAAAGTGTAATGGTCTCATTGAGAGTGTAGATGAAATTTATCCAAATTTTCTATGTAAGTATTTTCTTCTGTTAAATCTTATTTCTTTCTAATTCTAAAATTGTTTATTTTTATTAAAAAAATTTTTTTTAGCAGTTTCCTCACTTAAAATTTTTTAAATTAATGAATTGATGGATTCAGGAAATTTTTTTTGGAGCAGTGTGTAATATTTAAAGGGGCTGTGTTAAATTATAAACATCAGATTGCTAGTCAATTTTTTATATTGCAATTTAAAACTCTGGAACGTTTTGAACATACGAAAAGTATATATTATTTAAAAATTCACAAAAATTTGTCTATTAATCATATGAATTTCATTTAGCATTTGTTTAAAAAATAATTTTTCAATCATTTCAATGGTATCAAGATGGAATCTTTGTGATAATATTTCCGGTTACTAAGGAATCGATTTATGTGAATATTGCTCAAAATAGTACTAGATCATCATAAAATAACTAAAAAACTATTTTGAATTTAAAAAAAAATAATAATTCTAAGATGCATCTTCCCGGGTTCTGAAGTATAAAATATCAAATTTCATGGCTGTATGATGCTTAAATTTCTCACTACAGACCGCACAGACTCACACAGGTAGATATAATCCTTTATTATATAAGAAGATAGGTTTACTTTTTATGCATATTTTCAGAAACTGTATTAAATGTATTATTATTACTATTAAATGCATTATTTTTTGTTTTTGCAGTAAATGAGCTCATTACAAAACAACAACAGAAGGTTAATGACAAAAGAATGAAATGTGCCCAGTCTGTATGTAGCTTTGCCTTTTTCATATTTTATTTTTTGGTTAAATTTCTGTAGGCAAATGTTGTAATATTTAAATTGAATTTCTTTTTATAAATTCTTTTAAAGTCTATTTGTTACATTTTGTAACCATTTAAAACTGTTTTTCAGTGGAAAACTCATAACTCATAAAACAAAAATTTGTTGAAAGAAAATTTCAATGTAATGTTAAAAAATAAATAAAAATGCAATTTGAATGGAAATTTTTAACTGTGCAAAACTATTAAAATTGAGTCTGCTTTAATTGAAGCAATTTTTCTAATTGATAATGACTTATATACAACATAGTATGCTATTGATACAATGTTCTATAGATACAATGTTTTATGTCTGCTGTAACCTAGTTATTAACAGTTACACAAATAAATAGGTATAGATGAAGCTGAGAGGGCTTTTTAAAATTTACTTTCTAACACCTAATAGAATCTCACTTTTTGACTTTCATGCCTTGTATTTCTGTTTTTCTCATATAAATACTATACATATTATTTATTAATATCTGAAATGTTTAAATAGTGATTCTACATCGTTATTTGATCATGACATAAAATAATAGAATATGAAATAGTAAGAAACACATTGAATGAACAACTTCAGTATTTAAAAGTAATGGTAATCACTTGGTTTTTTGGTCGCTGAATTTAGGAGACAGTTTTGAAAATTTACTTTAATATGCACATTTTTATTTCTCAAAATTAAAGTTACAAAAGCTAAAGTGCAGTGATTATTATTATAAATTACAGTAAACTCTTATTTATTTTCATTGTTCTTTATTTTCATTATTTTAGTAATAGTATATGAAGTGTTGTTTATTGTATCATTTTGTCTAGAGATTTGATCCATTTTTTCATCATTTGATGAACTTAAATATTTTCAATTCATTCTGTTTAGTGTTTGAGAACAAAAGGTATATTCTCAGGTCATTTTAATATTCTTCTTAATTCAGCATATCAGCATTTATAATCATTTAATTCTTTACCATGTAACTATCTTAATTCTAAAATGTGCTTAAAATTAAATTTCTTCAGTCAAAAAGTATTGATTGGTTTAAAATTTTTTATCCTGTATTTTCAGTTTTTTGGTTTACTTTATATGTAATGGGTTTATTTTTTTTTTTTTAACCTATTTTTCTTTATATGGGGAATTTTTTTTATTATTTTCAGTTAGTAATTTGGTCTTTTGTGGGTCAATATAGGTTATTAACATTATTATTATCTTATTACTTTAGAATTTTTTATTTTAGCAATTCTCCTTGCATGTTTAAATTTAATTAGATCTTTAAAAAGACCCATTCTTTAAAATTAAATTGCAGTATAAAATTGAATATCTAATAATTGTCAATTATCATATTGGCATATTCCAAATATTTTTTTTTTAACTTTCTAGTTCCTAAGAGCTTTTGTTTGTAATAAGTTTGTAATAATCAAAATCTTTATGTATAGTGCATTAATAAAAACATACAATCTGTATATGAATGACTGGAATGTCTGTTATAACTTTCTACAAAAGTGCTATCATGTGGCCAAAACTGTAATTGCTCAGATGCAAGTTGAGAGCCTAATGTGTCTAACTGCACAATTGTTCTGAGTTTATCTCTGAGCACCAGGGAGTTGCTAATATGTGTTCTCATTGCCTAATTGCTTATTGAAAGTCTGAGTGTGTAGAAGCTAACTTTTCAACAATTTCTTTTTGTAATATATTAGTTAAGTAATAATTCATACTAATTTCAAGTTTTTGTGCATGTGTGGTTTTTAAAATGTTACTTTAACTGGATTTAATTGCATAATTTAGGAATCGCTCAGCATATTTGAATTACAACACTTTCTTGCTAGTGAAAAAGCTCATCTCACAGTAGAGGAAATCAATAATATGTTAGAAATTTTGGCAGAGAAGAAACAGCAATTGGAAGCTGTAAGTATTTTACTTTTATTTCTGGATGATTTTTCTTTTATAAATAAATGTAATTATTAGAAATTACTATTTGCCAGTTTGATCACTTCTGAGGCATAACACACGTGTATAGATAATATATTAGTTTAAAATTTCAATTTATGAATCTCAAATTCCAAAAAATGAATACAAAATTTCAAAGTAAATAGTATATTGTAGTATTAAAATTTGAAAAAGTGAGAAAATAAAATTTTTATCCGAAAATACATCTAGGCAAGATGGTTTATATTTGCCCATAATCTTGTGGTTGCACTGTCTTTTTATCTTTAAGAAGGAGGCTGCTTTTTGCCTCAGAAGCCAGTTAATAATTTTTAATAACTGCTTATGTTATTAAGGAAAACTAGAGCAACGTAAATAAGCACAAATAACATAATAAGACAGCATACAGCTGTTTTGAGGTACGTTGGATCCCCTTTGTCACTGAAAGAGAACCAACAAACCTGAAGTCCAGAAGAAGATTGTGCTTATTTATGTTGATCTGGTTTTTTTTATCCTTTGCACAAAGTGTATTTTACTTATGGATGCTTATGTTATTACTAACTATTGCTTGTTAAACACAGTTTGCTAAATTTTTTTTTCCCTTACATAGATGGAATAACTTGTTTTTTTAAACTGCTTTTAGTCCACTACAGAGCATTTTATATCTATTTTACCTATTTGGTAAAATCCTACTTGGTGTTGCACTTCTCTCATGAGCGTAGAAACCGGGGGAGGGAGGGGGAGGATATGTCCTAGATTTTGGAGTTTTCAATTTACGTTTTTACTTACAAAACTAAAAAAATGCTAAATACGAGGCATGTTTTTTATGTAAGTACCGTTTTGCGATTCCGCCGCCGCAGCGCTACGGTCGGCGTTCCGCGCATGCGCGCTGGTTACCTACATCTCTTGTCTACGCACTGACACCATTACAGTCTGATTCTTCATTGTATACGTTGTTTACTGAGTGTTTAAGATGCCTCCGACAATTGTGAGTCCCGCTGATTGTGAAGTACGGGCTGTTATACGATTTCTTAGTGCTAAAGGCATAAAACCGATCGATATTCATCATGAGATCTGTGAAGTTTACGGACAAAACATTATGAGTGATGGAATGGTAAGGAAATGGGTGAGAGCATTTAAAGATGGCCGCACAAATGTGCATGATGAAGAACGGAGTGGGCGTCCTTCGGTCTTTAATGAAGATTTGGTGCAGAAAGTGGAAGAAAAGGTGAGAGAAAACAGACGCTTTACAATTTCATCAATGTGCGACTGGTTTCCTCAATATTCTCGTAGTGTTTTGTATCGCATTGTGACCGAGAACTTGAATTACCGGAAATTGTGTTCACGTTGGGTTCCAAAAATGTTGACGGATTTGCACAAAACCCAACGTTTAGGCAGTGCATTGACTTTCCTTGAGCGGTACCACAATGAAGGTGAAGATTTTTTAGACCAAATTGTTACTGGTGACGAAACATGGGTGGCCTACGTCACACCAGAATCAAAACAACAATCCATGGAATGGCGACATTCATCATCACCCAAAAGAGTGAAGTTTAAGCAAACAATTTCTGCCCGGAAAATCATGTGCACAGTTTTTTGGGACAAAAAAGGAGTATTGCTAGTGGAGTTTCTGCCTCGTAATGAGACAATCAATGCAGCGTCTTATTGTGAGACATTGAACAATCTGCGTCGTGCAATCCAGAACAAAAGACGTGGCAAGTTGAGTAAGGGTATCGTTTTGCTGCATGACAATGCCCGTCCACATGTGGCTAATCGGACCAAAGATCTCATCAAATCTTTTAAATGGGAAACTCTAGATCATCCTCCATACAGCCCTGATCTGGCGCCCAGCGACTACCATTTGTTCCTGCACTTGAAGAAACACCTGGGTGGTCAGCGTCTTCAAGACGATAACGAAGTCAAAACAGTTGTGATACAGTGGTTAACAAGTCAGGCGGCAGAATTTTATGAGGAGGGTATTCAAAAACTGGTGCCACGTTATGACAAGTGCCTCAATATTCACGGAAATTATGTAGAAAAGTAGATTAAGGTACAGGCTTTCATGTAGAAATAAAATTATTGCGATATCTTTGCACGTCTTTTTTTAATTCCAAAACGGTACTTACTTAAAAAACATGCCTCGTATATGTCAAATAAAACACTTGCTGGATGACCTTGTGGATACAGTGACTTGAATCATGAGATGATCTGGGAGAACTTGAAGGCACGGAAGAAAGAAAAAAACTCATTTGGACTGATTCCAGTCCAGTAGCTATAAGAAATTAATAATTTGGTCCTTGTCTACAACCCTACCCTAAAGCTATCTTTACCATCGATGTCTCAAACGACATTGGCTATCTTTATCATTTTCTTTAGCCTATTGCTTGTTTCTGGTTCCCTTATAACCATCTATGTATAGTAAATGATCTGGTTCCCTTATAACCATCTATGTATAGTATAATCTAACCTATAACCATCTATGTATAGTAAAGGGTATATATCTCAGGTCTCAGTCAACAACTGAACAAAATGGCATGACAAACACATCAAGGACAGATTAGACAAACTCTTCTGGATGGCAAACACCCTAGGGAGACTCCCTTGAAAATCTTTCCCCGAAGAGATTATCTTCTTAGAATCTCATTAAGAAATCTGTGGTGTTGGCACTGTTTTCAAACTATTATCTGGGCACTCTAGAATGAGGATGTTTTATTAGACATCAAGGGGATGATAGCCATGCATTAGTTTGGCACTTTTCCCTTGGTGAATACATTTTTTCAATAGCTGACCACCCAGTGAATTAATGATCTTGTTCGCTGTTTTGTTTTAAATCTGGACCCACTTTTAGTATCTAATTTGATTAGGAATTTAGGCTGACAGTTCAGCAACTTACAATTGAAGTGCATAAAGTTATCTTTAACAAGAGAAAGGATCTACATTTGGGTATATCTTTAGGATAGGATATCTGTCCATGTATGACTAATGCATAGCATCGAGAACCAAGCAATTGGCAAATTTTTGATAAAAACTAAAAGAAGAGTAAATACTGATGCTGATGAAAGTGCAGAAACTAATTGCTCTTCGATAGAAACAGTAAATGTTTTCTGTCCTTACATCCCTTTTTATACTTCATTCATTTCAGTAAAATAACAGTATAGTGTGAGTAAGTAGGTCAAGTGGATCCATTGTAGAGCAGAAAATACATTGTGAAAATTGCATAAAAAAAGGGGCAGAGTTGTTAAGGTAAATAAAAACAAATATTTTAAAAAGCCCCCTCCTGTCTTGAGTGGGCGCAAAATTCACGAAGCAACAAAGATGGGTCTAGGTTTAACATGAGCATGACGAATGTGTCCATTGGATACAAATTAAGTTGCAATTTCAACAATCATAGCACAATTAAATCAATCTGCCTTATCTCTATATCTTCAATACCCTTCTGAATTGTTTGCTGCATATAATGCACAAAATTTTTACTAGTCTCAACCAAGCACTGATCATGACCTCAAGTGCCAACTAGAGCTCTTATAATATGGGAACCTTACCCCAACGACTACGAAAGTCTGAAAGGTAGCTCCAGTATTATAGAGCTCCGAGTAATAAACTTATTTTTAATTGTTTAAATGATATAAATATTACTACTTCTTTTGAAATGACAAGAGCTTTTGCAACAAGGAAATGTTAGATTTTGAAGATAATTGGTTCAAAAAATAAAATTTTAACCTTGAAAATTAATTTTGAAAATTTGTATAAAGTTTTCAAAATTTTTTCACATGGGGCCTTTTGAAATATATTTAGCTGTAGCTTGACAAAGATGGAGATCCTATCATGAAAATTGTATTAGATAGGTATCCGTTACTTTATCTATTACTCATTACAGATAAAATTATGGATTAATCTGTTATTTTATCTATTACGGATTATTTTGAAAGTGCAGAAACTAATTGCTCTTCGATAGAAACAGTAAATGTTTTCTGTCCTTACATCCCTTTTTAGATTTCAGTAAAATAACTGTATAGTGTGAGTAAGTAGGTCAAGTGGATCCATTGTAGAGCAGAAAATACATTGTGAAAATTGCATAAAAAAAGGGGCAGAGTTGTTAAGGTAAATAAAAACAAATATTTTAAAAAGCCCCCTCCTGTCTTGAGTGGGCGCAAAATTCACGAAGCAACAAAGATGGGTCTAGGTTTAGCATGAGCATGACGAATGAGTCCATTGGATCCAAATTAAATTGCAATTTCAACAATCATAGCACAATTAAACCAATCTGCCTTATCTCTATATCTTCAATACCCTTCTGAATTGTTTGCTGTATATAATACGCCAAATTTTTACTAGTCTGAATCAAGTACTGATCATGACCTCAAGTGCCAACTAGAGCTCTTATAATATGGTAACCTTACCCCAACGACTACGAAAGTCTGAAAGGTAGCTCCAGTATTATAGAGCTCTGAATAATAAACTTATTTTTAATTGTTTAAATGATATAAATATTACTACTTCTTTTGAAATGACAACAGCTTTTGCAACGAGGAAATGTTAGATTTTGAAGATAATTGGTTCAAAAAATAAAATTTTAATGTTGAAAATTAATTTTGAAAATTTGTATAAAGTTTTCAGAATTTTTTCACATGGGGCCCTTTGAAATATATTTAGCTGTAGCTTGACAAAGATGGAGATCCTATCATAAAAATTGTATTAGATAGGTATCCGTTATTTTATCTATTAAGTATCTATCTATTTAGCAACATTGAAGACGTTTTTTTATTGTTCCGAAAATAAAAATTCTGTAACAAAAACACTGTTGATTTTTTTTTTTTTTTTTAATTTTGAACACTTGAATAACAAAACTCAAATTTTTAGCTTCAGTTTAAAAAGAAATGGAGATCATAGATCTAAAATTGTGGTGTGAATTAGATTTTTAAAATGGGTCTTTTTGTCGCCCTTTTCAATAGGTTTTAAAAATTTATCTGCCTTTTATTTATGTGTGGAAAAAAACTGTTGACTTTTTGAAAATTCTGACTCCTCAGCTCTCTTTGAAAGATATTTTTTAAAAAATTAAGATCATAGGTTAAAAATTGAGGAAGAATATACATTTTTAGAGATTGGATCGATTCCCCCCCCCCCCCTATTTTTAGAGGTTTTTTGAAAATATTTAAACATCTATTGAATCTTTCAAATTTTGGAATGTTTTCTGCAACTTCCTGGATTAAATGCTACATTTTAGAAATATCGTAAGGTGAGGCTAATTATTAGCTTCGGAATAAGGGGGAACATATATACATAAATACATGGGTTTTCACATGTTAATAATAAGATTACCTTTCCTAGTCCCAAATTAGGCACAATAGATTATTTTTAATCTAATGTTGTTTTCTTTTCCTATTGGTAGGCCTATTTTCTATTGCAACTAAACTGTGATATTTATCTATACAATAAAATTAGATGTCAGTCCTACTAGCCTTTGGCCACATTATTTTTACCATGTAATTAATGCTTTATTTAGATTGTACATACTCATCATGGTACATATCCATACATATCATTCTATGCAACATTGGAATTATCTATGTTTTGGGTTCAAGAGGAGATGCTGTAACCTCTTTCCCCCATTACAAGATGTTGCTTGTCATATAAAATTGCAAGAAAAAAAAATCGAGGATAGGGGATCTCGAACTTGTTACTCCCTTCTCTAAATACTGCACTCGCTGTGTCCCCCCTCCCCCTTCCCCAATTTTTTTCTACAAATTTATACCTATGACTTTTCTTCAAGCCTTTTTAGTTGTTTGATTGGATGTAACCTACATTTAGATTAATCCAAAGGTGTTTTCTCATATGAAGATCAAAAGGTCAGGGTTTAAGTCCTTTCCTGGGCTTACTGCATAAGTGTCTCATAAATTATGTATCAAGATACTTTGGTAGGTCATTAATCTTAATTGGGTATGTTACTAAGTATATTTATGAATCAAAATAGTTCAGACATGTTTTGTGATTTAAAATGCACACAATAATCGTAAATACATATTTGATGATTTTATGTATGGCACCTAAATAAAATGCATAACTGTAATGATTAAACTTAGAGGTGTAGTGGTGCCAGAATTCAGTGTGAAATCTAAATTTCTGAATCCAAAACTTCATTAATTTACCAATCTTGGCAGAAATAAGTTGCCTAATTATTCTCTACATAAATTTTATGAGCCAAAATGATTGCAAACTCGGTGAACTGAAGTAACGACTTCTTGTTCTAGATATATATAACCAGAAGAAGATTAGATTTTCTGGTGTAATCCTAAATCTGGAAGTAACAATGTTATGCTTGTTAAACTTGTATACATGCAGTTTACTAAAGGGTTTTTTTTACATGGAGAAAACTTTGTTCTTTTACTGTGTTTCTAGTTCGCAGAGCACATGGAGAACTAAACTAACAGCTGCCGCCTGTTCGCTATGCTCAGCCGTAACTTGCCCCCATAACTGTGCCCCCTTAACTTGCTTTGTGAGTAGGGAGGCTTCACCTCTCCAACTTGTTGATGCTCGCTGTGCTCGCATCACAAGCACTTTCATGCAAGTTACATAAAACAAATAAAAAGTGAATTGTGATTACTTTAGTGTTTTGAGAATATGATCTTTCTATTTGTGAGTATTTATTTGCTGTTTTATTGTATCTAAGGGTTGTTTTATGACTTTAATCATACCTGCCAACTTATTTGGAGTAAAAACTAGAAGATTTTTGAAAAAATCAGAATAGCATGTAAAATGAGTTTTACAGAAAAAATCGACATAAATCTGATTTTCAAAGAACACAATGCAAATAATGCACAAATGTGTGAAACACACAGCTGTTTTGAGATCTCTTTGGAAACAGTTGTATGCATGTTCATTTAATACATTTGTACATTATTTACATTGTATCCTTTATCTCTCAAAATATTTTGACAGAAAGTTACGTTATGTAATGATGACATAATTCGTTATGTAATGATGAAAAATGACATAATTCTATTATATTTAGAAAATGCCAATCTGGCAATTACGTTTAAGAACAGGGTTGTTTAAATACATGGGCAAATTTAATTTTAACGCATTCCTTTATATTAATTCTAAACTATGATTTTGTTAACTATAATAACACATGCTTTTATTTTGTCAGTTTTGTTGAAATTGAATCATTACAATAGTCAGGATTTACGAACTTAATTTCACAAAAAACAATTTTTTTACAATTGGGAAGACACAAATTTTTTTTCTTAAAGTGCGGTATATTTTTAAACACATTTATAAAATTATCATGTATTGTTAAAATGTGTATTGTCTAGTGTCTACACATAAATAAAATTTGCTGGCAATATGTTTTAAAGAAAATGTTTATTTTGTTCAAAAATATCTTTTCGTAAAAATGTGGCAGAAAAGGCTTTAGATAAAAAAAAAATTGAATTTCATGATCATACTATTTATATGAAAATAAGCTAGTTTAGTCAAGTTAATGTGCAACAATGGGGAGAAGGAGATCGATGGAAAAGATAATTGTGTAATCTCGGAAACGCCCGCGGGAAAAAAACTGAATTTCACGATTGTATTATTTATATGAAAATAATTAAAAAAATTAGCCTTTATAATAGTAAGACTCTAACATGTTATTTTTTTTTTTCACATCGCCAAATCAGCGATGAAGACTCAGCCTGCAAACATTTTAAGGGTTGCCAGAGCAACAGAGCGAGAGCACAGAAGAGAGAGAAGATAATTTTAGTTTTGGAAGGTGGAAAGCAAGGCGCATCCTGCGTTGTAAACATTTTAAAGAGTTAACCAGTGAATTAAATGTTTTAAGTGTTTGTTATGTTATGTGCTTTCGTCTAAATAAATGTGTTTTGTGTTAAATGCGAATGTTTAATTGCAGTTGGCCTTTTGTCGAGTGTTTCTATTCAAATATAATGAAGTGAAAGTTTGCGAGGTGAGTGTTCTAAAAAGAAATGGCGCACTAAAGAAGAACTACGAAAGTTTACTGGCGTAGTCGCGGCAGGATTTGTTTATTAAGGAAGTAATAATCGTTCCTGGAATGAAAAACAATTTGTATGTTTTTGGTGAATAGATGAAGATACGTCCGGTATCAAGTAATTAATGCACCAGCATTATAATACGAGTGGATACGATATTGATTTTTGAAAAATTACGTTGTTATATTATCATGACATATGATGATTACAATTTTCATTTCTAGTGTACGATTAAGATACGTCCGGTATCAATTAATTAATGCACCAGCATTATAGTACGAGTGGATATGATATGTCAATTTTGAGTGTTTTTGTTACAGAAAATTAGTACGTCAGTGCTATTGAATACGCCAGTGTTCATGATAAAGTGGTCTTCTGTTAATACTGTTATTTGAAAATTGAATACGCCAGTGTTCATGATAAAGTGGTTTTCTGTTAATTTATTTGATAATTGAATACACCAGTGTTCATGATAAAGTGGTTTTCTGTTAATACTGTTATTGATAATTGAATACGCCAGTGTTCATGATAAAGTTGGTTTCTGTTTAATATTGTTATTTGATAATTGAATACGCCAGTGTTCATGATAAAGTAGTTTTCTGGTAATACTGTTTCTTTTAGTAAATTTAAACAATTTAGAGATAAATCAGTTAACTTCCCTCGTGATCAGGTATGGCATTTCTTGCGAAAGGTAGAAAAGAGGATTTGATGGTTTTGGCGGAAGAATTGGGGATAATTACTAAACCTGAATTTAAAATTTTGGATTTGCGTAGAGAAATTCTTGGAAGTGAAGACTACGACGAAGGATTTACGAAAGAACTCCTCTTTACTATTATTAAAGAAAGAAAAGATCAAATAGAAAAGGAGGAAAAAGAAAGAAAAGATCAAATAGAAAAGGAGGAAAAAGAAAGAAAAGATCAAATAGAAAAGGAAGAAAAAGAAAGAAAAGACAAAATAGAATTTGAGTTAGAAAAACTCAGAATCGAAAGGGGTATTACTCAAGATTCTACGTCCTTAAATTTAGGGAGTAGTGAAAGATCAAAAAGCAGTTTCGAATTGATAAAATTGATGCCAAAATTTGACTTGAAGAATGATGATATTATGTTATATCTCGCACTTTTTGAGAGACAAGCTAAAAGAGCCCGCGTAGACATGACGAATTGGGTGTCAAGTCTGTTGCCACTTTTGCCTTCTGAGATCATACAACTCATCACACGGGAGTCAGAGGAAAAGTTTGAAGATTATGAATACGTTAAGGGTATTCTACTGAAGAGATTCAAGATGAATCCAGAAAGTTTCCGGAAAAAGTTCGTGCAGCTACAGAAAGTTCCCGAGAAATCATGGCGTGATTTCGTATTTGAATTAACCAAGTACTTTGAAGAGTGGATTGATGGTCTCGAAATTAGAGATTTTGATAGCCTAAAGAAATTGATGATTACTGATCAACTAAAGAAAAGGGTACCTGGGGAGGTACGAGAACATTTCTTAGATGAATGGTTGAAAATTGTAGCACCCAATATGTTGGCAGACAAGTTAGATGAATATGAAAGTATACGTGTAAACTATACGAAATCAGCAGGTATAGTCCGGAAAGAGAAGGTTGAGTATCACCAAAGTGAATTTAGGGAAAAGGAAAAATTTGGAGCACCGCCAAACATCAGAGGGGTTGGCGAAAAAATTTGGAAAAATGGAAATGTTCCAGGAAGGGGACATCAAGGTTACAAGAGCCAACCAGGTTACAATTGGAGAAATGACACTTTTAAAATCAACTATAAACCTACTTGTTTTTCATGTGGAGCTGAGGGTCATATTGGAAAATTTTGTACATTAAGGAATGATCAGAGAAAATCACCCAACACTAATGCTCAAAGCAATCATATTCGAGCTATACAGTCTAAGGATGAAAATAACTCTCAAGTTCTGACAGCACGAATTACCGTACCGGTGTCAGTGCAGGATAATACCAAGAACAATGTGGATACCCTCCATACCATACATATAAAATGTGGAGAAACTTCACTTGTAGGCATAGTAGATTCGGGGGCACAAATTTCAGTGATACGTGAAGATTTAGTAATGGACGTTCATAGTGAAGGAGAGGGCAGAATCAAAATTGTCTCAGCTTTTGGAGAAAGTGAGATCGCTCCTTTGAAGATGATTTCAATGAAAATTGATGACAAATTACATAGAATGGTCCCCATAATATGTGCAGTTTCTAAAAAACTAACAAGTGATATGTTAGTGTGCTCTACAGCTTATGAGTCGTTGCGGGAGAATATACATTTGCATGAATTGGATCAGAATATCATGATCGATAATGCTACCTATCTTGGCGAAAAGGAGGAGGAAGTAGGGTCCGACCAGGAAGTAATGAATGAAAATGGTCAAGAAGAAAATACGTGCAGTGACCATGGTACTGTGAATGCTACTCAGGTCGAGAGTGATGGGAAACAAGAGCAGAAGTCGAGTAAGGATAATGAAGTAAAGAGCTCGTTTATTCAATTGCAACATGAAGATGAGACGTTGAGAAAAGTCTGGGACTATGCAAGAGAGGGACAAAATGAATACGAGATAATTGACGAAGTCTTGATCCATTCTGAATGGATTACGGGTGAGACAGTCAAACAAGTAGTTTTGCCGATCTGCAAACGCCAAGATGTTCTTAGAATGGCTCACGAGATTCCATTAGCTGGCCATTTGGGAGAACAAAAGACTAGACAGAGAATTAAATTTTCATTCTTTTGGCCTACCCTAAAACAAGATGTGGCCAAATTTTGTGAAAGCTGCAAGATTTGTCAGATGAGACGAGTTGTTACATACAGGGACAGAATTCCCATACAACCGATAGCGAGACCAGAAACGCCTTTCGAAGTTTGGAGTTTAGATTGCATTGGCCTGTTAGAACCTCCTTCTGGGCGAGGACATAAGTATATTATATGTGCGATAGATCTGTGTACAAGATGGGCTGAAGCCATTCCGGTTAAAGAAATCGGTGCAAAAACAACATGCAATGCATTGATGAAAATTTTTACTCAGACCGGGTTTCCAAAATTGATCTGCACTGATCAAGGAACAAATTTTACAGCAAAATTAACTGAAGCATTTTTAGGTATATTAGGAATATCTCCCAGATTTTCTACACCTGGACATCCCGAAAGCATGGGTGCTGTGGAGAGATGGAATAGAAATTTGAAAAATATGATGAACAAAAATATTCAGGAATATGGGCGGAATTGGGATATACACCTTCCCTACCTTCTGTTTGCATATAGAGAAGTTCCCCAGAGTACAACAGGTGTATCACCGTTTCAGCTAGTATATGGACGCCTACCCCCAGGACCACTTGCTCTACTAAAAGATGTATGGATCGGTGAAAGGAAAATTCCCACCAGGGCATCCCGAACTGTGGAGGAATATCTACATGATCTAATAGAGAAATTGAAAAAAGGACATGAGATCGCAACTGAGAAATCCGAAGTAACTCAGGAAAATTACGCTTCTAGATACAATTTGAGATCAAAGGAAAAACATTTTAAGATCGGGGATAAGGTTTTAATTTTATTGCCCTCATCCAGCCATAAGTTACAAAACACTTGGATAGGTCCAGTGACGGTTATTCAGCTTACAAGGCCAAATTCGGCAGTTGTCGAATACGATGACGGAATTCGAAGAGAATTACATGTAAACAAATTGAGACCCTACATCAATCGTATCGAACAAATCGGACTTATTTTCGACGAAGACAAAGAATTTGGAGAACTGCATTGTGTGCCTACAAACCGAGTTAACATTACGCGAAAGGAAGTAAGAAAGTATATTGAGGGGAAAACAGCGACCTTGAAAACAGAACAACGCCTACAACTAAGTTCCATACTATGCAATTATCATGACGTTTTTAGCACTATCCCTGGACGGGCGAAGGTGGAAGGGCATTCCATCAAGGTTACCTCAGAGTGTAGCCCTAAAAAGTTACATCCATATCGTATTCCTATGTCATTGCAGAAAGAAGTGGATCGTCAAATACAAGAATTACTAAATCTAAAATTGATTGAACCAAGCGACAGCGATTGGGCGCATCCCCTTGTATGTGTAGCAAAAAAGGATGGTAGCGTCAGACTTTGTGTCAATTTTAGATTGCTGAACAGTTTTACAGTGCCCAATGCTTATCCAATGAAAGTTGCTGATGAACTCAAAATGCTCATAGGAGACTCTCAATATATCACAGTTCTAGATATGACCAAGGGGTACTGGCAAATCCCTATGAAAGAGGATGACAAACCCTACACAGCATTTGTGACCCCGTACATTTTCAGTGGAGAGTGTTGCCTTTCGGTCTGAAGAATGCAGGAAGCACATTTCAGAAATCAATGGACCACGTGTTGGCATCTCACCAGGAGTATTGTCGGTCTTACATTGATGATGTTGCTATATTTTCAAAAACGTGGCTCGATCATTTGTCCCACATAAATGCTGTATTCAAAACATTGCGTGAAGTTGGACTAACTGTAAATCTAAATAAATGTGATTTCGGAAAAAAAGAAGTGAAATTTTTGGGCCATATTATAGGATCGGGACGACATTCTCCTGACCCAGATAAGATTGAAACGATGAAAAAATTAGCACGGCTTATTGATAAGAGGGAATTACGGGGTATTTTAGGACTAGCTAACTATTACCGAGATTATATCCCAAATTTCGCTTCAGTAGTGATACCCTTAACTGATCTAACCAAGAAAAGAATACCAAACAAGATACCATGGAGTAGAAGGGAAGAAGATGCATTTACAAAGTTGAAGCAATGTTTAACTGAAATGGCGGTTCTTTACATCCCAGAACTTAACAAACCCTTTCAGCTTTATACCGACGCGTCCGGTACCGCGGTAGGAGCTTGTTTGGCGCAAGAAGATGATTCCAAGAAGGAAAAACCGATCGCCTTCTACAGTAAAAAGCTCACCCCCTGTCAGACTCGTTGGTCTACGATTGAAAGGCAAGCATATAGCGTCATCGCTGCTCTTAAGAAATATGAGACTTGGATCTTCGGGTCAGAAGTACAAATTATCTC
This sequence comes from Amaurobius ferox, assembly GCA_951213105.1. NCBI lineage: Eukaryota > Metazoa > Arthropoda > Arachnida > Araneae > Amaurobiidae > Amaurobius > Amaurobius ferox. The sequence continues at coordinate 81,052,208 of OX578139.1, read as the reverse complement.
GGATCATAATCCGCTGACCTATTTAACCCATACAGTGCCGCAAAGTGCAAAGTTGGCTCGGTGGGCCTTAGCCCTCCAGCGATACAATATTACAATCAGTTATCGAAAGGGAGTGTTACACGGAAACGCGGACGCTATGTCTAGAATTCCCATGACTGACTAATTAGGTAGGGTGGAAGAACATTCATTCTTCATTTGCAGTAAGACTATCACTTGAATTGCAGAAATCGAGGACTGAAATGCTGTGAAAAGAGTTAATAATGTTTTAATATTATTGTGTTTTGATATATATATGTGATTATTGTTTAAGTTATAACATTTCTTATTGTAACACGGTAGGAAATATTATTGTTAAACTATTAGATTTTTTAAAAAAATATTTGGTGTTTTGAAATATACTGTAATATTGTGTTGTTAAATCATTATGCTCACAGATGTAAAATTTAATGTATCAGTATGCACTTTTTAAGTTGTTAGGACTGTATTTTCAATGTGTATATGCCCATAGAACTCTATTTTCAACAACATTGTCTTTAAAGAGACAAATGTGCTTTTTTTTAAGGGGGGAGTAGTAAGACTCCAACATGTTATTTTTTTTTTCACATCGCCAAATCAGCGATGAAGACTCAGCCTGCAAACATTTTAAGGGTTGCCAGAGCAACAGAGCGAGAGCACAGAAGAGAGAGAAGATAATTTTAGTTTTGGAAGGTGGAAAGCAAGGCGCATCCTGCGTCGTAAACATTTTAAAGAGTTAACCAGTGAATTAAATGTTTTAAGTGTTTGTTATGTTATGTGCTTTCGTCTAAATAAATGTGTTTTGTGTTAAATGCGAATGTTTAATTACAGTTGGCCTTTTGTCGAGTGTTTCTATTCAAGTATAATGAAATGAAAGTTTGCGAGGTGAGTGTTCTAAAAAGAAATGGCGCACTAAAGAAGAACTACGAAAGTTTACTATAATCAACCAAAATATGACAATAAATTAGTTTAATCAAGTTAATGTGCAACAATAGGGAGATGGAGATTGATGGAAAAGGATAATAGCGATCTTTCGGCAATGGCGGCAAAAAAAAAAGAAATTCACTATTTATATGAAAATAATTAAAACGGTAACCTTTATATTCAACCAAAATATGAAAATAAGATAGTTTCGTAAAGTTAATGTGCAATAATAAGGGGATGGAGATGGATGGAAAAAGGCTCTCAGCTCTGGTGTACTCGGCAAAGCCCAAAAAGAAAGACTGAATTGTGCATCTTATAATTTAAGCGAAATATAATTTGTTTAGTAAAATATTTCTTTATTTTTACTCGCACTATAAAAATAAATTAGGTCTATTATTCTGATATGAAATCATTAGAGAAGAAAATGGATGCAAACTGATAATTTTGGACTTTCAACAAAGCAGAGAATATGAATTGAATGGTGGGATGCATGGATTTCATAGGATTTTCCGTAGTGTTGGGAGTAATGTCCGTAAATCCGTATATTAGTCTGATGAAGTAAAAATCCGTACAAACTACGGAAAATCCGTAAAAGTTGGCATCTCATAAAAATAATATACTGTTATGAAAGGTGTGAAAGTAAAACAAAGATTTTCGAATGCTGCACGAAGTTTTTTCTTCTGTTTCCTGTTTTTTCTTCCTCCACTTCTGGGTTAGAAAAACGAGCATTGTCTGCCGTTCGTTTTTTGGACGTTGCGTGCTGGGAGTACCAGAATAAATAGAGCTTGTCACACGAGAACGTGCACGTTCTCGTGTGACAAGCAACCCAAATGCTTGGCGACATTTTGACACAAAAATATAAATTTGGCGATAAATCGGCGCGATTTTCAGTATAATTAGGAAAAAATATTTAAAATCGTACAGAAATGGATTATGCGCTTAAAATCGTAAAACAAGAGAATTTTCGTAAAAATTACGAAAAATTCGTAAAAGTTGGCAGGTATGCTTTAATGCATAGCTAGAAAGTTATTAACTGTATTTTGTTCTAGTTTAGGCTTATTTCTGCTTTAAATAAAGTATGAGTTATCCACAAATTCAAACTCATTTTTGTATCCTAAGAATATACCCATGAATCCAAAAGATACATCATAACATTATATAGATTTATATCCATTGTATTAAAAGATATTTTGAAATTTGTGAAATATAATTAGAATTTGTGATATTTTTGCCTGCTATTAATATATATTTCGGTTCTGCCAAAATTATTAAGTAACTTTGTTTGTTTAATATGTTTCAGGATTGTAAAGAAACACAAATTATTCTTTTAAAAGAGTTCCTAAATAAAGTTCGTGCTCATAAACAAGATGTAAGTATTTGTTTCTGATTACTCTATTAATTTTTAAATGTTGCTTTTCAAATAATTTAGTTATTATTATCATTGCTATTATTATTATTTTTTTTTTTTAGGAAATTCGACTACTGCAACAGCAAATAAACATAATCGAAAATGACACAAAAATGGTTGAGGTAATTGTAATAAATTACTGTAATATGCTACCAATTTTTTGTTAGATGACCATCGTATCTGGAATTTACAAGGGAAATTTGACCTGAAATTAAGAATTATAGATGTCTTACTTTTCCTGCTATTCTTACTTTTTCATGCAAATGTTCCTAGTTTTCAAAGAAAGGTCCCACCTTTGACTTTACATTTGTTATTTTAAATAGACTCGACTGTGTTAATACATAAGAGCTTATATTGTATTTTACAATAAAATGTGAAAAAATGTGCTTATATAGGAATTTTTTGGTTTGAACTTTTTACAGTTATACTGTACTAATCCTACATTCTAGGTAATTCTTGTTTTGATCAGTGTGGAATTACTGATTAAGATTTTTTTCTTTTACCACTAAAATTATTTTTTGAGCAGCCCTTCTTGATTTTAATGCCATCTATCAGGTAACCCTTTATCTCTTTGATATAATAATATTTCTAATATTCTATTTTTTGACAAAGTATTCATTTGATAGTAATACATTTGAAAGTGATTTGAAAATTGTATTTGCACAAATTCATGAAGTATACATTATTTCTTTTAATACCAAATATCTATCATATACTCTTCAGGAATTATGTGTTGGATAATGTTGTATCCAAATAGAAGAAAGCTTATTGCTTTTCTATTCGAATTCTATCAATTTATTTTTATTTTTATTAAACTTTAAACTTAACTTTAATAAAGTTTGTTTATTTATTTATATATTGTTTCTTTTTATTAATTCTTTTCAATAACTGTTTGTTGTCTATAATTGATTGTTACCTATTACAGTTTCCAATTTATATTAATAATGTTTCTTTTAAATTCCTATTCTTACATGTTTGGCCTGTGCACAACACCCTCTAGAATATATTCTAAATACATATATTCCAAAATATACACCCTCTAGAATATATTCCAAATAAATATATTCCAAAACAATTCCAAAATTTCACCTACCTTCGAGTACTTTAATTTAAAAAAATGCACAGCCAAGACAAAAGAAGAAACCCAACAGTTTCTACAACTAAACTTTTATTGTGAAACAATTTATAATTTCCAAAAATTTCACATTTATCTTTAAATTCTCAAACATTCAAATTTCAGAGCCTTAAAACATCTAGAAAATTAGTGGTAGTACATTGTGTTACAAAAAAAAAAAAAAAAAAAAACCAACACCATTAATTCTCTGAACTCAATTTAAAACTCTCTAGCTCAATTAAAAACCCAGTTAACAATTTAAATCCCAGGTTCAGATTCCACTCTGGACTGAAGTCCAGAGTTTGGTCTACTTGATGAGCTGTCCACAAAAATGTTAAATGTTAACCCCCAAAATAATAAAACCAAACACAACTTGTAAATGATAAAATTACAAATGATCAAAATTCAAAATAATAAAAACAAACACCAAATAGTAAAATGTAAAATCCCAATTTGTACATGTAACAAAATATTAAATAATTATCATTTGGGCAGCGATGATTCTAGTAGGTGAATATAGATGCCAGCACCACCAAAAACACTTAGATGAAGGAGTTGTTACGAGATTAAAACTGGAATATAAGCTCAAACACAAACACAAATTTAGAACAGTATCAGACAACTTTGTGATGAACAAAAACATTTTGCGAGTGGCCCATCATCACCACTTTCAGCTGACGTGGCTTAGCAACCCGGCACTGTTTTGGTCTTAAAACTAAAAATTCAGCACCCCAGACCTAACATACAAAATCGTAATACTGCAGATAGGCCTTGGCTGACTCTATGGTCGTCTGTGAAAACTGTATAATTCAAGGAAAATATGTGATGCACACTGAAGTAACCCTGAGCACTGGTTGTAAACGTACACAGCAGATGTGAAGCACTAAAAAGAATGAAGTGGGAGCACCTCAGTAACACAACTGGATCACTTGTAATGAGATATTTAGTGGAAGAATAGATGATGGTAGAATAGATAAAACACATCATCGCGGAACACTTGAGTTGGTCGGTAACATTTACATGTCGTCATGAAACACTTGTGTTGACTGGTTAATAAAAAAACACATCGCCATGGAACACTTCAGTTGGCTAGCAATTAAAACAAAAACTCATCGCTGAGAAACACTTGCAACAACGCTCAGATTGCATGAATACAATAGAACATTTTTCCGGTGACCGCAGGCGCTCAGCACGAGCCCCCGGCCGCAGTCCTCAAAATTCTTTCAAACTCACTGCTCAGATGCTCAGGATCAAATGCCCCGCCAACAGGATGTTTGCTTCCCAAGAGCCGCCAAACTTGGCGAGTGAAAACTCGCACCTCACACGGAGCGCCTATACACACCCTGGGGAATAAAAAAATGATGCTTTGCCAAGAAACCCCGAGGCACGAAATTGCTGCCAAGCTCTAGTTATCATGTTTTGCTGCCAAATTTGCTACCCAGTTAGGCAACCCTGCGGAATGTCTCTCAGCACCCATCTACATCTGGTACATACATCTTGTTTCTACTGATAGGCTGTGAAAGGGCCAAATCCATGCTTAAAACATACAATTTTTTCGCTTTCAGATGAATATAATCGTCACTCGAAAGTGAAGGCGTAAAGCAAAGGACTTGAAAGATATTTAGCGTTTGTAAATACATCGCGAGTGTAATTTAGAATATTGGGGAATTTTAAGGGATAATAAATTAACGTTAATAAGGGATAAATTGCCAAAATGCACAATAACCATAAATTAATTTAGAATTTTGAAGGTAAAGGGGAAATTATGAATTTTGAACATTAATAATTTAGAAAAACAAAAATCTCTGAAACTAAGCACAACAATAATCAAATTTAATATTATTCAGTTAACTCTCTAAAAATGCATCATAAGAAGTTGAAGGTTTAAACACTGTTAAAATACTATCTAAATGCTCCATTTTGATGGTAGAAAATCTCTAGGAGCTGCTATTATTGGATTTAAAGTCATTATATTATATTTTTGCTAATTATACATTTAAAGGTGTATCTTAGACATCTCAAACAAAACTCAAGTTTCATATATCAAAGAGATGACAACAAAAAGTTTTTTTATTTCCTAAAAATAGGTTTGGTAATTATTAGCGAGATGTGGCAATTGTCATTTCTGATGACATATAAATAAAAAATTTCAACATTTCTTGAAGTTTCAATATTTGATAACATTTAACCATCTTTTTATGTACTAATATTTTTTTAATCCACTGGGCAGTAGTCATTTTTTAATAATGGGTGAATGCAATAAAAAAGGGGGGTATACTTGTTAGAATCCCCTAAAGCAATTCATCTTGTTTACCTTAGATTGTTCAGACATAGTCTATGGAATTCAAGAATTTATGTTAAAAAGTTTCAAATCTGAGTAAAATAAAAATTTGTGATTGAATATTTCATTTAGCAATTGAGTCCACAAAATATGAATAGAAAACTCAGAGTGATTCCTGAAAAAACATATTATTTCCTTTCATTGAACACTTTCTAGAATCTACCATCTTTAAAATAATTTGATGTTTACAATTACATCTATATTTGTTAGCATTTAGCTTAAGGCAAATATATTTTAAATAGTGGTTTTTTGTAATCTCATTTCGCTATTAAAGAAACTGGTAGAGAAAACAATTTAAATTGGTCAAATGATAGCATAATAAAAACTGCTAAATTAAAAGAAAAAATGCTATGCAAATGAAACAGAAACATGTAAAAAAAATTTTGTATACATATTTTAATTGAATAAAGTGAAAGTTTCTATAAATGCTTAGTTAAAGTATTTCAAGGAAATTTATCTATTTATGCTTTATATTTCAGGAAAGGCTACAGTCTCACTTACTGTCCAATCCTGTAAGTAGAAATTTTAAGTCTAATTATAAAATTCTTTAAATATTCTCTGTGCAGAAATGAAAATTCGGATTCTACCCTTGAATCAGAATTTTCAAGGGTAGTGAACAGCCGAGTGGTTAGCGCGTGGGAATTGCACTCGGTAGGCCCGGGTTCGATTCCCAAAATTGCCGCAATGTTCACGCAGAGTACAATGACATTAAACATGTGGGTCGGTATGTCCTTCCGAGAGGTTGGTGGTAGGGGAAGAAGGGTACTGCCCCTGTGGATGCCTCCCCTAATGGGTTCCAGTCTAAATTGGATGGCACTTCCTGGCCGTCCAAATAGTTACATTACACCTTTCTGGTAGGTCGCGCCAGCGAGTTTGCCACGGTCTGAATTTTCAAGGGTAGCGAGCAGGCTGGTCGCCAAAGACGGCTAGTAGCTGATAGAAATTATGTACCTATATATACAAGAAAATAGCGTAGCTATTTTCATTAATTAATACACCTTTTGCGTATGGTATATTTCAAAGCAAGAAACCACGCACAGACCAACATTGCAATCTTTGCATTCATAATAACTGTCTATGTGCTTTCTTTTGCCTTTTGTAGTCCACGAATCTTCACTATCTGCATCACTTTCATTACTGGCTGGTTCGTTTACCATACGAGTATATTCTTCCACAGAAAGAAAACATCTCAGCCCAATCAAAACGAGACCCGAAACTCAATTATAAAATTGTTGATGCTGCGAGAAGTGCTCTGTTTATATTACAAAATCATGTTTCACTGCTTCAAATGGAGAAATAATTCATTGGATTCTCCCTATGCCAAGGTGAAGTATCTGCAAAATACATTGGAGCTGTTCCCATAGATATTTAACGCCATCTAGCAGACAAATAAATTCAAATAAAAACGTTCCATATGAAAATGCACTGACGTGATCCTCGTCCTTTAGGGTAAGTTTTTCCTTGACGTGGATATATGACAGTCGTCCTTGAATGCCAGTTCGCAGTCGACGTGCGGGCGCGTCAACACTGTCCCGAAAAAGTTAAAATTAACAAATTGCTTCAAAAATTTTAGATAATATTCAAATTATCCCATAAAATATATAAAAAAAAATTCAGCAAAATATATTCAGTAGTTTTTTAAATAGAAATTAAAATAAGAATTACACTTCTTATATGAAGCGATCACGTGACCATTATATGAAGAAATCATGTGACCCACTTCAAAATGTAATATGGCATCCATCTTGTCTCAAAATCATGATTTTTAAGGTTCTTTTTAATTCATATTGAGTATTGTATCCGTCCTAAAACCGCTTTATTTTTGCTTAAATTCTGTGCATCTACATACTGAAACAACACAATTACAATATATTTGAGTTTAAATGATCATCCAAATTTGATTATTTCTACAACGAAGTCTATTTTTCACTTATGTAAAATGTAAACAGCAAAATATGTAGAATGAGTTGTATAAGAATTGCTGTATTTCTTTAACGCAAAATTATTTAGCTCATGGAGTCTGCATAGCTGATATGAATGAAATATTCATTAATTTTACAGAGAGAAGGACAATTTTTTTTTATGAAGTTTTAAGCATAGAGTTTAATTACTTCTACCTCCATGGTCTTAAGTTTTTAAATAAAATAAATTATTATAGTATTGTGATGAATGATATGAATGGGAAAATGGTTATGAATGAAATGCTGCTTTTATAGAGAGAGCCAGGTGTGTTATATTTTGATGGCATCATTTGAATAAATTTCAGTTGTTTTTGATGAAGTTTTCAAATATAATAAATTATTGTAGTATTATGATAATGTTAGAAACATTACCGAGGAGCCAGGCGATTTATATTTTATTGACGTCATTTGAATGAAGTTCATTTTTTTCGATGAACTTTTAAGTTTTCAAATATAATAAATTAATGTAGTATTGTGATAATTTTTAAAATATTACCGAGGATGGTATCACATTTTAGAGATGTTTAAATGAAATTGCATTGAAGTTGGAAAGTGTTTCATAATCAATGCTTTATGCATGATTGATCTTTCTTGTTTTTCTTTTCTTTCAAATTATCAAATTACCTTGATTTTCTGTTTTAAATTTTATAATTTCCAAAGGGTTCTACACAAGAATTTCAAATATACTTTATTTACTTTTCACTAGGGAAATTATCATCGTTATGCATTTTATACTATATTTTATATTTTTCTTTATCTTAGGAAGTCAGGTAATAAAGGAGATAAGCTAATGTCCATTAAATTATCCTAATGTAATAATAAAGATGGTATCACGTCTATTCTAAATGCAGTTATAAAATCAATGACATAACATCATAGATAAAAGGTCATTTAATAAAAATCATCCTACAAGACGTACAAAGCTTTAAAAAATCCAATAAATCTATTCTAAATGCAGTTATAAAATTAACGACACAACATCATAGATAAAAGGGCATTTTATAAAAATCATCCTACAAGATGTACAGAGCTTTAAAAAATCCATTTAAAGCTTTGTACTTCTTGTAGGATGATTTTTATTAAATGACCTTTTATCTATGATATTGTGTCGTTGATTTTATCCTAATATGTTGTAATCTCAGTTTTATATTTAATTTTGAGTCTCTAAGTTCTCAAAAACTTTTATTAAATATATACAGTTTAATTTTTTATCAATATTTGATCATTACTCATTACTTTAATTAAATTTATGCTAAAAAAAATTTTTTTTCTAAACAAAATTTCAACATCACAGTATCCAAATTTTACAAATTCAACTCCACTTTATGTAAATCACTATTAATCTTTGCAATGCACTATAAATTTATATTGCAAATTCATTCTAATAAGTTTAGTTTTATTTAGTATGCTGGATTGGATAAACAGGACAGCACATTGAATATGTAAATTGATAGTTAACATTAATACTTCACAAATAAGTTTATCAATATTGTTAATCACCAAACAATTTTTGAATTTGATAGGATATCATATGAATCACAAGTATTTGGTAATATAACAAATAATTAAAAAAAATTTCATACACACACACATATATACACTGAAGGACAATTGCTAAATGACGGATGACACTATCACCATAGCAACCACAAAATGAAAGGAAGCAATATGGAAAATTAGAATAAGTGAGGGATACAGTAAGAAGAGGTGTGTGTATGCAAATTTTTTATTTCCATGCCTGTTGTCACATAATAGCACTGATAAGAAATTTAAAGTATTTGATGTATGTGGACAGTTGTTCCAAGTGAAAGTTTTACGGGAAAAATTTAATTGACGAACTTGAAATTTTCGGTATGTCTTCCCGATATCACTTAGATGATTTTATGCATGGCCGTATTATTGGAAAGATCGAAGAAGGGCGAAAAATTACAGATGTTACCAGGGAGTTGGACATCGCCCACAGCTTTGTTTCACAGCTGTGGCAAGCATTTAAAACAACTGGAATGTGTAGCAAGCTTCACGGGGGAGGACGTGTTAGAAGTATGACGCCTGCAGGAAACAGGTACATTGTTCTATCGGCAAAATGGGACTCGCGCACCATAGCCCAACAGGTGACAAATCAGTTTCTTGCTACCACAGGATAGCAGATCTCCCAAAAAACTGTAGCCAAACGTGTGGGAGAAGGAGGACTATATGCCCGCAGACCTGTTGTGTGTATCCCATTGTCCAAACTGCACCGTACCGCTCATTTGCAATGGTGTTGTGAGCATCACTATTGGACTGAACAGGACTGGGCTTGTGTCCTATTCTCAGATGAGAGTAGGTTCAGTCTGTCATCAAATTGTAGGCACCAACTGATCTGACGTGAGAGTGGTAATGCTTATCATCCATAAAATATCCAGGAAAGGGACTGATATCCGACATGCAATATCATGGTATGGGCCGACATCATGATCAATGGCCGCACGCCCCTACATGTGGTTGCAACTGGGACCATGACTGGCCAACGAGACATTGATGAAGTTCTACTGCCTCATATTCGTCTTTTCTGCGGTGTTGTTGATGATAAATTTATTTCATGGACGACAACACACCATGTCATCGAACATTTGCTGTTCAGGATTGTCTAGTCAGCGAGGGTATTCAATGCCTCGTATGGCCAGCATGTTCTCCAGATCTAAATCCCATTGAAAATATTTGGGATGTTTTGGGGAGGCGACTTGCGGGTCGAAAATATCCTCCAACAAACAAGAACACCCTCATCCGTGCACTGACAGAGTAATGATATAACTTGCCTCAACAACTGTTGGATAATGTTGTGCAAAGCATGATATGACATGTGGAATGTTGCATCACACTCTACGGTGGACATATTCCGTACTGACACCTTTCTCAAAAGTGCCTGCTGTTGTTCATATGCAGTTTTCCATTTTTCCATACACAGCATCATATGAACATTTTTTTTCCTTTCAGATGTTTCAAAACCTTCTTTATTTTCCAGAACAATGAATGATCTTTATTCTAATGTCTGAACAGTGTGGGAACAATATTTTATCCTGCTGGGTCTCCACCTCCGCTTAATGTTGTGCTACATTGTAATTTGTGATCCGTCCTTAGCAATTGTCCAGCAGTGTATACACACATACACACACACACACACATATATATATATATATATATATAATACATATATATATAATATATATATAAATATATATATAATATATATATTATATATATATATATGTATATATGTATATATATATATATATATATATATATATATATATATATATATGCATAATATATATATAATCTTTTATTCTTTCAGAGCAATTCTCTAGATCAAAACCATGTCAATAGTGTGCACTGTAAATCAGAGCCTTCCACTTCAAAAGGTTGTAGTTATTCCATCAATTCCAAGCAAGATGGATTTAATGGTAGCAAATATGTAAGTATAGATAAATATTTGACCAAGTATATATTTTATTTATAAAATAGATTCATAGTATGTGTTGTAGTAGGATAAAAAATTTCTTTTAATTTTATGGAAATAATAATCACAAAAAATCCAATTATTATAAATATGAATATAAATTTAAAAATGTAGATTTTAATAAAATAAGATAGATTGCTTGAAAACACCAATGTAACTGAAATTTTACCTTAGTTATTTGTTCAAAACAGTATGTGTTTAGTTTTTAATAAAATATATGAATATTACTAGCAATAATGCATTGCAAATTAACATAGCAGCTAAATATTGTCAAAATGTTAAGGTTATGGGAATATAAAGGTTCATAATAAGATTTATGAATGTTAATTTTTATTCATATGTAAAATACTGTTTATATCTATAATAATTATATCTGAAGTATTGAAGTAATTATATATATTGTTTTAAATATTTTTGCACTCTGAAGATTTTTAATTCATAAGATAATTTATTTTAAAATATTAATATTTAAGAAATTTAAATTATTGAATAATTTAAATTGGATTTTTGAAAATTATTTTTATTAGATGAATTTCCTTGTCTTTTTTTTTTTTTTTTTTTTTTTTTTTTTGTTAATATCATGTGTGTATATCACACTTTTGTTTAAAAAATAATTCAATTCAAAAAATAAAGTTTGAGTTATCACTATTCTTAAGTAAGTATCAATGGCATTAATGGCAATGTCCTTTGAAAAACTTCTTTCTAAAGTATTTCCCTTTTTTTGACAACTGTAATCTATCATTTGTGATCACTTTCATATATGCACGCATCATTTTTCATAAATCATGAGCATACTTGAACCCGTTTGAAGAGGTTACTGGAATTTTTAAAATTCCATAATTTGTGGGATACTAGCATGTCTGTTTTACTCGCTGGGTTCGCGCCATGCTCTGTTTTTCTGCTTTTTGTTATGGCAGAATATTTAGCATGGTGGTGGGTGTTATACAGCTGGATTTAAACTGTATCACAGGTGTAAACAAACATTTTGAAAACTGCAGAAGAGGCGATAAATCTTTAGATGAAAACACATATTCTAACTTTATTGTTATACACATACAGTAAAGATAAAAACAGTCGCCATTGCATAGTAGAGTCAACTCTATTCAAAAGTCACCAGAAGCTTTCAAATTGAAAAATTTATTATTACTAGAAATATAAAACTTTACACAGTTAAAAAAACATAGTTAAAAAAACAATGTTAAAAAAACAATGCAAAGATATTGTTGGAGAAATGTAAATAAAATATTGAGATTCATTATTCTCCTTAGCTAATCCTAAAATATAAATTCATTTTTGAATGGCCCACTTTGTTCTCTGGAGTGAATTACAGCATTTTACCGGTAAAATTTTTCACGAAAATTTGGTTCTCGATGTGCTTGCAAAAATTTACATAGGCTCTTGGTGAGTTAATGAATTCAGAGTGTACTCATCCCTGTATATATAAGAGCTTGTTTCTATCACAGATATCAGGTATGATATCTATATGATTGTTTTCTCCTTTCTAGAGCAATAAATGTAATGAAGCTCCTCCTTTAGCAATGCGACGAAAAAGAATGCTTGAACACTTCAATGATTTGGAACAGAGTTATCTGAACTTTCGAGCGAGAGATCTAACGTTTACTGTACCTGGTAAAGTAATGTTTATATCTGTAATAATTTTGTCTAAAGTAATGATGTACATTTTGTTTTTAATTTTTTGCACTCTGAAGATTTTTCACTTGCAGTGATTTATCTTTTAAATGTAGTATGTTAATTTGAAGTTAATAATGTCAATATACTAGAAAATGTATTTGGTGTTGCCCGGAAGTCAGAGTTGAATTTTTTTGCCTACTGCACCACGAAGAGATGCCGCACTGGTCCAACCGAAGATTTTTTAGTTTTCAGGAAATAAAAGGAACAGGAACGCTTGCAATAATTTTCGAATTAACATTTATAATGTACAATGGTAGAATTGTTCATGGATTCATTTGAACTATGTCGTTCATTCACACTCAGGTGTTTTACTAAAGATCATTTTAATAATTAAAATAAAACGTTATGTGTTCAGTTTGAATTGTATTTGTTTTTGTCATGTAAATGCCTGCATACAGAGTGTATGCATATTTAATAAGCATGCGTAGTAATTACTTGCATTTATCTCCATCTATGTTGTTCTAGGTTACTAGTAGAACAACGTAGATGGAGATAAATGCAAGAAAAACAACATATATTATGTTTATTTGGAGTATAGTTCCAAATATCTCATTTCAATTATAAGACACTCCAGAACACATCTTTTGAACTCTATTTTTAAAAATTTTATCGAGGCTCCCCCCAGAACAGGGGCTCCGCATCTTGACTGCTTGGCCCTGGTATTAGGCAGTAGCGCAGGCAAGACTTTTTTTCATGAAGGGGGGGGGGGCTTTAATATACCCACTTAAAAAACCAAAACAAACTGGGGGGTGGCCGGCCGGCCTGTCTGTACCCCTCCGCCTACACCACGGTATTAGATGCCACTAAGATTCTTGCCTTAAATCCGCCTCTGCCAGAAGTTATGGCAGGGATAAATTGAATTCATTAATCTAAAAAAATAGCAATAAATAAATTTTACTCATATTAATAACAGTGAAAATTGCATACAATCCATGTGCACAGAAGCAACTGTCAGGATACCACCCCCACACAAAATAAAAAGTTATATCCTTACCCTTATGAACACCGAAACCCATTTTGATTTCTCATGAAAGCACAAAAAAATGATGTACATGATATGATCCCATCTCCAAATAATCCCCCCCCCCCCCTGCATCCCACCTTTAAAATGTATCTGATCCCATGCAAATAAGCAAAAAAATAAATTAATTAATAAAATATTCAAAAGGAAATTCTTTTTTTAGGTACATGTGCAGCTACCGAAGGGTGAATGAAAACCTTGTTTCTCGTTTGTGGTAGAAAATACGGGGTGTTGAAAAGCTTACAGATTTGCTTACTTAATACATCAGAAAATTACTTATGAAATTGAATTTTTTTTTTTTATTAGAATCTGAAGATATATACAGATTTTGTTGACAAACTATAGAATTATGCTAATCTTAGTTTTTCGGATGTGACAATAGAAGTATCACATAACCTATAAAATGCAAATTTTAATGTATATTAAAGTAAACAAAAATATAAAGGAATTGTCCTATGGATTTGGTTCAAACATTGTTTGAAAGAATGTTCTTCTTATGTTCTTCAATCTTTCTGATGGTGTCAAAATGAAACTGTGACAATATTTTTGGTCACTGAGGGACTGATTTGTGTGAAAATGCTCAAACATAAAAAAAAATAACATACTAATTTAAATTTAAAAAGAAATAATGCTGAGGTGCACATTCCTGGGTTTTAAAATACCTGTGTACCAAATTTCATAGCCATACTATTTTCTGCTACAGACTTCACACACACATACACAAACATCTTTCTTTCTTATGTAAGATGATGCTAAATTTAAAATGTTTGTATTTTAAATCATTCTTAATGAGACAAATGTTTTGCAAGCATAGATTTTCCCAAAACTGGCAAAATGAAGATCTAGTTGAATATGATTTTTGTTTTATTTTGTTCCTGAAGATAAAACAGGTTACAAACAATGTAGGAAATTAAGATGGCTAATAATTGTTGGAACATGTCTTGTGACAAAAATATTAAGAAGTTTCCTAGTTTATGAGAGAACACAGTCAATTTGAAAATACTCTAACTTTATATAAAGTAGCTCATAGTTAGGGACTTGAACACTCAATCTGTGGACTTAGAAGGGAACCTCAAATTCTCCTTTTCCTAGTTTTTAAGATGTGATTCTTTCACCTTTACAAATGCATCTCACTTTCTCACTCTATAACTTACTTTTTTTATTCATACAATTTTATTTCATATGCTTGTGTCAGTGACATTGCTGTGGCTTCAGTATGAAGTTGTATCTTGGGAAAAACTCAAACCACTAACCCCAACCCTAAGATCATTATTCTAATGACTGGGTTATCCAGGCTCAGAATGGAACCTCACAAAACTTTGCAAATAAAGTACCTGGAATAAAAACAAACCTCATTAAGCACCATAACCACAAAAATAAGCTATTACCCTGCGTCAAAATGGAATAAGCTTGCATCATCAGAAGAAACACAAGACAATTTATGTAGCAAAAGGCAAACTGGCTGGCAGTTCAACTTGTTTAGTATTTTAAAAATCTTTTGCTCCAATTGATTTTTTTTTTGCCATGCAGATGATACATATATTTTGTACTGATAACCATTTATTAAGCTTGAACACTGAAAGGCAACTTGTTTACATGTTTTCTCTTAATATAAAGATTATTTGTACTTTTGTAATGGGGAAAAACTTTTCAGGATCTCTTAACAGATCTTCTATTAGATTTTAATTTATTTTATTTTATTCCTTTTAATTTGAAATTCATATGAATTGTAAACAAGTATTGTATAAAGTTCAACATTTTCACACATTATGTACCCAAAATTCTATTAACTAATAGATACTAATGCGACCCAGTAACAAGACATCCTAGAATAATTCTGTCATTACAAGCATATTTTAATGTGTATACAGTTGTAACAGCAAACATCAATTTTAGAATTTAGAAACAAGCATTAGTACCACCTGCTACAAATCTGTGATCATATAGGTTGCAAATAACCTACTTGGGTTCACTTTTCTGTCCTGAGAAATAAATCTTCAAGATAACCTGTCAGAAAACAGAAACAGAAAACACTTAATTAAATTCCTCCCTTGAGGACCATCAGCTTCATCAGAAATAAATTTAAATAAATACGTATCAAAAGAAAATATGATGTGGGCAGCACATGACTTTCCTTATATAATGCAATGAATTTACTTTTTTAACGGTGAAAAAGTTATGGAAAAAATCCATGGCACAGTGATTGTAACATTAAATTGTACATTTGGCGCTTTTCCAGATATCGACATGTAAAACTATTTCGTACTCAATTAAATTTATATTTCATGCATCTCTAAATTAACATTTATCAATATTGATATCATCCTAAGCAATATAGTCCATATATTTAAATATTTTAATAATAAATTCATCAATTAGACATCATTTTCATTAGCTTGGGGGTATCATTTTTGCAATTTTGACAATATTTTCGTCAATTTGAGGCTAAATGTTGCCAAGTTGGCGATATTTAGAAGAGCATTTCTTATATAATGAAAAGTATGCTCATCATATGATGTAATTAAAAATGTGCAAAACATTGCATCCCATTTGGCTTCATTTTTATTAATTTGGCGACATTTTTATCAATTTGGCAACATTTAAAAAAATTCACCAAGTTGGCAATATGCTACCAAAATTCGTCCCCAGAATTCTGCCAAGCGTTACAGATGGAGAAATAGGTTATTTTTTGTTTTTTTTTCCAAAATATTGAATTTTCATCAATTAGTTGTCATTTTCATTGATTTATCATCATTTTTATCAATTTGGTGACATTTAAAAAATTTGCTAAGTTGGCGATATTCTGCCAAATTCATTGCCAAAATTTCATCAAGTATTATATTCAAAGAAATAGGGTATTCATAAAGTAGATAAACAACTAATGCTGTCTAAATACAAACTATTAAATAAGATTAAGGACACAATGTTTAGATAGAAGGTCTTTTATTAAAACTTCTTATAAGACGTACAAAGTATTAAAAGTGCCAGAGCGCTTTTGAGCTTTAATACACTCTTCATCAGTGGCTACATGGAAAGTAAATATGGATCGTTCATATATATACCAGTAACATAGCAAATTTGCATAAATAAATGTAAAATTAGTAAATGAGCAGACTATTATATAAGAAATATACACAGAAAATATAATGGGTGGGTGACCACCTGGGAACACCGTTTGCTGTTGACAGATTTCGGGCGCAGTAGCCTGGTGGTTTGCTCGCTAGATTTACACGCTGCCACAGCTGCCGTCGTGTTCATGCAGAGTGCGATCACGTTAAACATGTGGGTCCGTAAGTCCTTCCGAGAGGTTGGTGGTAGGGGAAGGAGTATACGGTCCCTGTGGATGCCTCCCCCACTGGGTTCCGGTCTAAATTGGGTGGCACTTCCCGGCCGTCCAAACGGTTACCTTACACCTTTCTGGTAGGTCGGATGGTCTGGGTCTCAACAACAACAACAACACAGAAAATATAAAATATATTTTAAACGGATTCAAAATGTAAGTATATCATGAGAAAAGTATAATTGTAAAATATTATTTTATTACAGGAAAAATGCAAATTCGAAAAGACAGTCAAGCCCGATCTTTATGAGAATGACGTCAAAGATAACTATGAAGAAAGTTGAATTGCATAGAGTCGAGAATGAGTCACTAAGCATAACTTAAAATTTAAACGGGATCAAAATTATAAATCAACACATGGTTGATATAAATAAAAGAGATTCATAAAGGAGAATATTATGTGGGTTATTACAATGCATTAAAAGGAAAGTTTTATCAAAAACATGTAGGAAATTATCATTAACTACATATTGAGCAAGGGCCGTAGAAAGTTTACCACCTTTGACATCACGAGCATGCTCTGCTAAATTAATGCCAACATTGTGTTTGGTACTGCCAATATAAAATTTATAGTCACCATTGGGAGATAACAGGAGAACCACATACACCCCAGCATAGCTTTTAAAGTTACCAATATCCCAAAGTTAATCAGAATGAATACGGTTAAATAAAGTGGTAATATTAGAGTGAGCAGGATTGAAACCATATTCATGACAGAATTGAATAAAGGGACGGAAGATCTTAGGATGGTAGGGAAAACTAGATTTATAAGCTAAACGATCTTTTAAAGCAGCAAGTTTAGTATTAATTTGAGTAAATTCATGGTGAACATGGGCAAAAATATTATGTATAAACTCAAAAGAATAAACAGCCTCATGACCAAGATTAAAATTAAAATTAATTTCATCAGCCAAAGCAGGGATAGAAGAACAGACATTAAATGCATGATTAAAATAAGCGTTAAAAGATACTTTTTTCAGAGGAAATAGGATGATAAGAATTAGCGGGAATACAGGAGTTAGTAAAAGATGGTTTACGGAAAACAGAAGTGTGAAAACCAAAAGCGGAACAGGTAACCAGAACATCAAGGAAAGGCAAAGAACAATTGGATTACCACTTTATTTAACCGTATTCGTTCTGATAAACTTGGGGATATTGATAACTTTAAAAACTATGCTGGGGTGTATGTGGTTCCCCCTGTTATCTCCCAATAGTGACTATAAATTTTATATTGGCCATACCAAACGCAATGCTGGTATTCGTTTAGCAGAGCACGCTCCTGATGTCAAAGGTGGTAAACTTTCTATCGCTCTTGCTCAATATGTAGTTAATGATAATTTCCTACCCGTTTTTGATAAAACTTTCCTTTTAATGCGTTGTAATAGCCCACATAATATTCTCCTTTATGAATCCCTTTTTATTTATATCTACCGTATGTCAAAATCTTGATCCCGTTCAAATTTTAAGTTATGCTTGGCGACTCATTCTTGACTGTATGCAATTCAAGTCTCTTCATAGTTATCTTTGACGTCATTCTCATAAAGATCGGACTTGACTGTCCTTTCGAATTTGCATTTCTCCTGTAATAAAATAATATTTTACAATGTACTTTTCTTGTGATATACTTACATTTTGAATCCGTTTAAAATATATTTTATATTTTCTGTGTATATTTCTTGGATAATAGTCTGTTCATTTACTAATTTTATATTTATTTATGCAAATTTGCTATGTTACTGGTATATATATGAAAGATCCATATTTACATGTAGCCACTCATGAAGAGCGTATTAATGCTCGAAAGCACTCTGGCATTTTTAATACTTTGTACGTCTCATAAGAAGTTTTAATAAAAGACCTTCTGTCTAAACGTTGTGTCCTTAATCTTATGTAGTTGAAATCAGAGGTGATACCAAAATATTTATATACAAAAGTATTACCCAAAGTATCTTCTCTTATAGTAGATTCTTATATTCTTTCCAAGATAGTGAATTTTCATTACTTAGTCTTCATGTTCATTGATTTAGCATCATTTTTATCAATTTAATGACATTTTTATCAATTTGGCGATATTTTCGTCAAATTGGCAACATTTAGAAAACTCGCCAAGTTGGCGATATTCCATCAAATTCATCACCATACATTGTGGATGTAGAAATAAGTTATTCTTATAGCAGATAAACTACTAATGGCATCAAATTAGAATGTTATTGCTTAAAGTGTCTTCTCTCAGTAATGGAACAAGCTAAATCTACGAGAATGATGATAATAAATTTATCGCATAATATTACGTATGAAAAGTGATCACATTTCACAACAGTTAATACTTTTTATGAATTTTATATGATTTTTTGATAAATTTATTTGAAAAATGTGCAGTATCTCGAGAATGGTTCATGCTAGCATTCTAAAGTTTATCAATCGTTTTCTAATGAAAAATTACATAAGAAATAATTATTTACTTAACTATATTGTAAGTTTTAATTTTATGATTTTTTCAATATTTCATTTCAAAATTTAGGTGGCTTCTGAACATTCGATTGTGTGTAAAAATAATAGGTTTCCAGTATTCACTGATTGTGATTTTTGTACCAAATTTTGTTCGGATTGCTTGATTCGTTCATGAGATATCATCTCCACAGACTCACTGACACACACACACATGGACATCACTTCAAAAATGTCTGATTCGTGTTCATGGATGCTTTAAACGTGCTCGCCTGTCGAAAACTCGAATTTGAATTTTCAACCCCGTCACAATGCTTTCCTTATACATTATATGCATATAAGGAAAGTAATAAACAAATAATCATATCATTAATTGAAGTTAAATAATTAGCATTTATTGAATCGTAATTAAGAATGGAGTTAATCAAACAATAGCTGAATCCTTATCAGCTTTCCCGCACTGGACCCAGGCACATGAGGACCTTAATAAAAATGCCACAAGCTTCACATAGCTTAAAATAGTAATGAACTTCAAATAATGTCAGTGGCAAATACTTTAAATATAACTTCATTAAATTTACAGGTATGGTCATAAAGGGGGGGAGGGTCGAGCACTCAAAAAAAGAATTTAAATAATTTATCTATATAAACTCTTCAGATACTCATCAAAGTTATGTATCAATGTAAATTCTTCATAGTTTATATATTAGATTTTAGAAATAAATAAACTATTGAAATTAAATATTAAAATATGCAGATAATTCATAGTGTATAAATCCCGAAGATGTCATATTAGTCCTTATGAGCTGGCAATAGGAGCAATGAAGTTAGGGCTCACACAGATATGTTTCTCAGTATCATGTTGTTGAATTCGAGCAATGAACTTTACTTCACACAAAATTGAAACTATGATAGGCTTACCTTGAGCCCAAAGTGACGTAATTAAACAAGAAAGATCAATCATGCATAAAGCATTGATTATGAAACACTTTCCAACTGCAATGCAATTTTATTTAAACATCTCTAAAATGTGATACATTCAGTGGTAATATTTTAAAAATTATCACAATACTATATTAATTTACTATATTTGAAAACTTGAAACTTCATCGAAAAAAATAAACTTTATTCAATTGATGTCATTGAAATATGTTCCCTGATTTAAACATCTCTAAAATGTGATACATTCATTCATAATATTTTTTAAATTATCACAATAATACAATAATTTATTACATTTGAAAACTTAAAACTTCATCGAAAAAAATGAACTTTATTTAAATGACATCCTTGAAATATAAATCGCCTAGCTCTCTATGTAAAAGCTGTAAATATTTCAATCATACACTTTTATTCCATTCCTTTCATTCATCACAATACTACAATAATTTATTTTATTTAAAAACTTAAAACCATGGAGGTAAACTTAATTTAACTCTATTCGTAAAACTTCATCGAAAAAGTCTACTATAAAATCATCTGTTCTCTATGCAAAATCAATGAATATTTCATTCATAACAGTTATATTTCAGACTCAAAGAGCTAAATAATTTTGTGTTAAAGAAATTCAGCAATTCTTATACAACTCATCCTACATCTTTATGTGTTTACATTATTACATCTCCATAAGTGAAAATTAGGCTTCATTGTAGAAATAATCAAAGTTTGATGATCATTTAAACTCAAATATATTGTAATTGCGTTGTTTGAGTGTAGATGCACAGAAATTAAGCAAAAATAAAGTGGTTTTAGGACACATACAACACTAAATATTAATTAAAAAGTTTAAAAATCATGATTTTGACACAAGATGGATGCCATATTTTATTTTGAAGTGGGTCACGTGATCTCTTCATATAATATGGGTGTAATTATTATTTTAATTTTTATTTAAAAAACTACCGAATATATTTTGCTGAAATTTTTTTCATATTTTTTATGGGATAATTTGAATATTTCCTAAAACTTTTGAAGCAATTTGTGGATTTTAAATTCACTTAAAAAATGTTTGAAAAATTAGGTCCCATAGGGTTCAATGTATTTCATTTTTTCAACCCGGGTTCAATCCAAAACTAATTGGGTGATATTATTCACTTATATTCCCATCCCATAGACCATCTGAACAACATACTAAAATTTCATTTTGATAAAAATTATTTTTACGGCAGCTATCTTGCTAATGGACAGACAGACATGGAGACAAACAGACAGACAAAACGAACAAAGTCATAAACCCTTTTCAGCTATGTTGTAAAGTGTTAAAAAATGGAGGCAAATCCATGAAGAAGGAAAGAGATGGACTTGGGCATCCACAACAGGATCCAGACAAAGGGGATTTCATATTTCACGCAGATAGGGCCGGCACAGTCATGTAGAGATCAGTATAAAACATGGCCCAGCCTTTGCACACTGCTCCATTCGAAGACTCCACTCCCCATCACACCTCTCTCTCAGTGAATCCATCCCAGGTGAAAATAAAGGCTCACCTCCTCATCAAGGAGGCAGGTGGCACAACCATCCATACCCAAGAGTTATATGAGGGCATGGCTGGGAAGGCTGCATTAGCACGACACTCGCTCCTCTCATCATCGGCAACCGACCCGGCATGACCTCAAGTTATCCATCAGCTCTCGCAGGAAAAGACAGCTTTTGGTGAGTCAGCAGAAATCCCGCTCACGTACCCCAGAAGCTGGCCGGTCATTCCTGAGATCTGCAGCGGGGACCGACATTTCCAAAATTGGCGCCAGACCGAAGCCGGTCAGTGCATACTTTTCTTAAGTACCCAAAAGTAAGAAGAGCTTAGAAAAATGGTGCACAAGCTATTTATACTACACCACTTGGACCGTCATGAAAGCTCCTTTTTCAAATTCAACAACCAAAACTCATCCCACGCCAGTCAGACATCAAGTTGAGGCAAGAACATAACATCTGCTAAAAGTGGCATTTGGAACCAGAAAGAGAAAAAGCTTTTACATTTATGTCAAGCATAGCACATATTAATTCAGAAACAAAGAAACTTGTAGATTTCATCAGACGATAAAGTGACCTTGGTGAAGAATAGAAAAATGGCTTTTGAGTGTTTGTTCGAAATAATGTTTTTAGATTAATTTCAGATTATGCTTTAAAAAGTTAAATAACTCCGAAATATATAAATTACACAAATAATTGATCTGAGGGGGGTTTCCAGGCAGAAATAAAGAAGTTAAATGGCTTAGAATAAATTAGATGAATTTACACAAATTAGCACAGAAGTTATGTGGTCTAAATCCCGACATAACAAAGTAGACTCAATAATAGGCAGCTTTCAAACCTGGAGCTTCTATTAGTTAGTGATATTGACAAATTATCCAGCCATCAATAATATTTTAATAAAAAGCACCAGTTCATACACTTTAAAGAATATATATAAAAGATTATATATTTTAGTTGTAATTTTATGAAAATATTTAGATTATTAATTACATATTGCTATGCAATCATGTTTTCTGTATTGCTTTCTAAGCTTGCTAAAGTAATAAGAAAACAATGTTTAAAAGACCACCTTATAACAATATCAAATAGCAAATTATCAAGAATCTAATTGCCTAATGAGTATCATAAATAAAGTGGTGTTCAAAACAATTGCATCACTCGGAAAAATTTAGTATTTTCAAAATAAATGTTTAGTATAGCATGACAAACCTGAATGTTGTATCATGCTTTTTAGTGCATTGCATCAAATAAAAAGTTAAGAGCTGTCGTAACATTAGGTACCTTACACCTTAAAGTAGGTTGGATGGTCTGGGTAGGAAAAAATCAGTGCATTATAGCAAAGTTTATTCAATTACACCCTGAAAGAAAAGTGTTCCAATTGCTTTATGTAAGGAAGGCTTTTCTGTTCTCAAAATTACCAAATAATTAAAATTTAATCAGTCAAGTAGAAGCCTATAAGTCTACAGTCTATAAGTGAACAAGTCAAATTAAACACTTTAAATGTGTTACTGTCCTTTTCCACCTTTAAAGTCATGGAAATATGTAGGTGATGCAATTTTTTTGAACATCACTATATATTCTCTCTTAAATTTACCAGATTTGCCATTCCTGCCTAGGGAACAAGAAAACCTGAAACTTCAATGAATTTGATAAATTTACCAAAAGATCAGAAAATTCTTTTAAAAATAAAGTTCTTGATTTTTAAAAGATCAAACAAATTCTAAATTGGCAAAAGTTTTTTTCTCCCACCCCCCCTTAATTTTTGGTAGCATTTTAAAATTCAAGATTAATCAGATATATTGCACTATCTAATAAATTGCATATTTCACTTATCTCTGAAACAGTACAATGTAACAAAGGACATTGTAATATATGTGTTAGTTTTAAACCTGAAAAGTTTAAAAATCCTATCTGGACATGGACTTTCATTATATTTTTTAGGTGGTAACTCTATTTAAATTCCTTATCAACATAATAGTTGGACTATATTCAGATGATTTATTTTTTAAGAAATTTAGAGAAACAGCCCTTTTATATTTCAAATATGTGAATTAGAATTTCTCAAAATCACATATAAATTTAATTGCTGTGCATTCTGTTAAGCATATTTATTTGCATGCATTACTTCCTTAGCATAAATACTCTTAGCTATAAACTTTTGGGGCAACATAAAGCAAAAGAAAAGCACAAATCTTTACTTTTTACTTAGAAGCCAACGGCTCTACCATGCTGAAAACACCAGCTCCCGTTAGATCACCGAAGTTAAGCAGCATCGAGCGCTGATAGTACTTGGGTGGGTGACCATCTGGAAACACCGTGTACTGTTGGCTCATTTAAGTCGATGTGATGGCCGAACGATCAAGGTGAGCGTTTCCAGCGATCGATCGGCCGTCGCGTTGTGGGTTCGAGTCCCATGTAAGACATGGATGTTGTGTGTTATGGGCGCAGTGTGTTCCGCCCCCCCCCCCCTCTGGTGTGCCTGGGGCAACGTCCTAGGATGGCAAAATGGTTCACGATTTCGGCCGTACATAGGGCAAACGACGTAAGTCGATGTAGAGTCTAGTGCCTGGCCATTGGGGGAAAAAATATACTTTTTACTTAGATATGAAATTTATCTGTAATTTATTTTCATTTTAAATCCAAATATTAACGTCCACCTCCCCATCCTAACTGCACCTGTTTTCCCAGCAAATCAGTCTTCAAAATTTCGTTATGCAAAATATATTTTTATCTTATAGATTTATTTCATTAATTTATTTGTATGCAAATTCCCAATATTTGTTGCATTTCATTTTTAAATGTGGTAGAACCCCAATTTTTAAATATTCTATCAACTATATTACATACACAATGTACGGGTGCGGTAGCCCATTGGTTAGCGCACTGGAGTTGCACTCGGTAGGCCCGGGTTCGATTCCAGCCACTGCCAAAACTGCCGCCGTGTTCATGCGGAGTACGATCACGTTAAACATGTGGGTCTGAAAGTCCTTCCGAGAGGTTGGTGGTAGGGGAAGGAGGGTACAGTCCCCGTGGATGCCTCCCCCACTGGGTTCCGGTCTAAATTGGGTGGCACTTCCCGACCGTCCAAACAGTTACCTTACACCTTTCTGGTAGGTCGGACGGTCTGGGTTTCAACAACAACAACATACACAATGTACTATTTTGGGCACTTTTTTCCTTGAATTAGCCATTAATTTCACTGTAATAGTCTTATTAATAACATAGTCTTATTATTAATAGTGTTACTATTATTAACATAATCTTAATATATTTAAAACTGTACTTTTATTTTTTTAATTGGTCAATGTGTTTCTTATCTTTTAATTTAGGAAATTCTGTCTCAAGGAATGGATTAGACAATTTCACTGAGAATTTATCTAAATTTTCTCGTTTTAATACCATCAGACCTTTAGCTACATTAAATTATGTAAATGAACATTTTAATGCTTCAAATATTGTATCTAGGTAAGCATTATTTATTTATTTTGGCCCCATCTCGTATTTACTTATTGAATTTTTAAATATGATATTTGTATCTATTATTGTTTTGATAATCTATTTTTATTTTTCAGTATAGAATTTGACAAAGATAATGAATTTTTTGCCATAGCTGGTGTTACAAAGAAAATTAAAGTATGTATTTTTCTGTACATTGTATGTCTGAAATATTCATTTGAAAATAGTATATCCTAAAAATATCTACCAACCTATCACTTTATTGTCTTGTAAAAATCTTGTCACCCTTACTTCTCTAACTACTGTTTCATCCAGGAAGTTGCCTGCCCACATTGCACAGCATTTGTCTTTAGGGTTTTAAATTTGCATTTTGGTAAGAATGTCATTGTTTTAGACTGCAGGGCATAAAAATGACTGGCCTGCTTATTTTCCAGATTTTAATACTTTTCACTGTGGGGATATCTCAAATACAAGGGTATATCAGAGCAAAAAAAAAAAAAAAATTTACAATCTAAGGCAGCTACAGAGTATAAAATACCTGTTTTTCAGCAGAAGTTCTGACACCTGTGATTTCTAATTTGGGGCAAGACAGTTGAGTTTCTAATTGGATTTTGACAGATTTGCATCTTTTCAGCACATTAAAGCATATATCAATTAAATTCCATGTGATAAATTTGTGCATATGTACCTAGCGGCCAAAATTGTGGAAACCTGTATGAAAATTTGTATTTCTAAAGCTTGATGAATTATAATGTCAGTCTTGTTCAAAAATAAGACCATAAAAGATTATATATTATACTGTTTCAAAAAAAATTCTTCTGAATAACACACATATGAGCTTAAATTATGAGGAATGGTAAAATAAGTACCCTGTAAAAATTTTAAGCCATAGTATTAATTTCAACAGACCTCTCAAAAGGCTTAAATATTACAAAATTGGGTATTTTTTCAATAATTATATGTAATATGTGTACTAGTGTAATTTTATTTAATTAATAATTATATATATTAACTAATCCATACTCAAAGTATAGAACAAAAAAATAAGTATAATAAAGTGAAGTGAAGTGAGAGGCCAAGCAGTGAAGTAAAGTGAAGTGCAAAACAAAAACAAACAAAGCACATTTAACAGATTGCTGTACTCTAGTGGAGAAAACCAATCATCTGAACTGCATTTGTAGTTTTATTTTCCAAGAGATTTTCTTAAATTCTACTCAGTAGTTAATAATATCAAAAGTTATTGTTTGTTAAATAGAAGTTTTGTTTTGTTTATAAGAAAGATGTGTGATTCATCAGTAACAGGTAAATCAAAAGTAAACATAAACACACATTCTTCAACTATGGTATGGTTAATTGGTCACCCAATTCCCATACTTGATAACGAACATTTTAATCAGTTGCCCACAGTCAGGCAAGTACTTTGTCGCTTATTTTATGATCTCAAAACTAATAAATAATCTCTGTCTGTAAGTTCTTCAATTATAATTGATGAACTGTATCAGTTATGGCAAATGGCTAATATTCCAACCACTCAAAAGCCAAATGCAGTGGCTAAACTGAAAAAAGTTTATGAAAAATATGTCAGCATATGCAAAAGCAAAAATAGGCGAACACATCACCAAATAGAACTGGAAAGTATGCTTTTAGATCAATTAGAAAATCTATTCAACATCTCATATGCCAGTTCTAAAAATCTTATTAAATTTCCTCAATGTCATAGTGTATTTCACACACTAGACATATTTTGTGAAATTTGAATTTATATTGAAATTTTAAGAAATTAAATATTGTATGAAAGTCTCACAGAAAATACAGAATTCAATGACTGGCCCAAGGGCAATTCAAAGTCGATTGCACCAGCCACAGAAATAGATTCTCGCGAGAAAGGAAGACCTCCGTGAAATAATCTTTAACAAATTGTGAAGGGAATACAAAACTTAAAGGTACAGTGACAAAGAGTATGGAATTGAACAGTGACAAGTTGGAAGTAAAATCGATCCCCAAAGAGTTAAAGATACAAGGCAATCCCAAAAATGGATTTAAGATGCCATGGGAGGAAAACCGTGATGCTGATGAGTTCCCTAGACTATTGCACCGGTCAGACGAAAGCGGGAGAGGGGGGCAGATTGGCGCCTGGTAAAAAAGGATTTTGTTTTCATCTGTTGCTATCCACTTAAAGGTCACGTGATTGGAGCAAAAGAGCTGATGGCGGAGTGTGACAAGTATGGCCAGTAAGAGCCTGAGAACGCCATTATTGGTCCGCACAAATTGTTTATATATACCAAGGACGAGGTAGTTCTAAGAGAGATCTCTGCTTTTTTACGACATCTTTTAACGACTGCACTTGTACTTCTCTTAGACTTCACTTGACGTTTTTTACTACAGGTACGGGGGAAGGGGGAATTCGGTCATTACCCTTTCCGATTTTGCTGTATGAATTCATATATTACATCGATTGACTTCAGCGAGAGTGGACGCTTCTAGCAGCAGCTCGGCAAAGCTTGCATTTTTGCATAGACTATAGAATGCCAGATACAACTTGCGTGAGAAGGCGAACGATAAAATGTCTGGACAACGAGATTATGTCTTATGATTTTCATCAAATAACCTGCATACAACTTGTGCATCACTACAAAATGAATTGCATTTTATTTATGTTTCTGGAGTAAAAATCTTGAACTTCGATTGGTATAAGCTGATTTAGTGCACGAGAGCATTACTGATAAACTGTTGCAGATATATATACATATATATTATACTAATCAAAATAATTATATATGCATTTGTTTCAACATTTATCTGGCTAATGAAAACTACGAAGGATGATAAAAGATGAGCAGCAATTTTAGACGTTTACCTTTTGGCTCTTATGGGATTCAACGCTAATCAAATGCTTGGAAGAGATGACTCAGCATGTGAAAGAGATACCCGAAGTAAGAATACCCAATGATATCCACGATTGAATTGAAAATCTTAAAAGAGGACTCCTAGCAAGATGAGAACTTGAACATGAATTTCAAAGAACTATTAGTGAATTGTGCCATACATCAGATGAGCATGAGAAAATGTAAATCTCCCAAAGTGCTGATACAGATGATTCAGAACAATATTGAAACTATGTTAAAATTGCCATGAACTACGTTTCCGAACTCTTAAGACCATCTATAGATAAGCGTAGTCACGAAAGATTCAAGTATATGGGTGAGTTGTCTTGATTTATATATTGATCTAAATGAGAAACTTAAGAACACATTGCAATTTCTAAATTTAGAGGTAACTATTTTGATCCAGGAAATGAGAAGGGAAACACCCTAATTAATATGTATATATTTAGTACAATGAGTAATAATTTAATTGAGAATGTGATAATGCATTTATAGTAATATGTTAAGAATTACATGAGATAATGAGTATATTTAATTGATAAATGAGCTTATCATGATTGTTAAAATGAAATTGAATAGAAACTGCATATGAAGTATAATTAATCCAGAATATTAAGATCTAATTTAATAAAAAAAGTTATTGCACAGTAAAACTTGTGTATTTGATGTGTACGGCCAAAATCAAAGTCTTTTACTTTCTTCACGTAGTCCAGAGCAGCATCTGGAATTGCACTCTTTAAGAGTGAATCAAAACACATGGTGTAATTAGGAGTAATTAATTTAAATTAGTATCTTTTGTCAAATGACTAGTATTACTCTTAAGTAATACTCAATTCTAGAAGAAATTAAATTTGACAGATGAAAATTTAATAATCAATATTATTCTAATTGCACTAAAATATGGGGAATTTTCAGGTTATCTGATGTCTCCCTATACTCAAGATTGGGACTTTTTGCAAGATCAACTTGCTGCAAGGAATATGATTATGATTGGTGAGGACAAAATTTTCAAACAGAAAGAGAAAATGAAGCAGAAACTAAAGCTTGAAGAATCAGAGATAAGAAAAAGCTATGAGGGTGGCACGTTTAGAAATGGAAAATGAAACATATTCTAGTACAGCCATTAATGACGAAGATAGTTTAACAACTAACTGCTGCTGTACTGATGATGATGACGATGAACCTGAAGCAATAAGTAAATATCATCAACAGGTTATTGAAAGAGCTAGAGGCTTTAACACAGATGCAGGACCATCTGGCATTTACAAAATCACAAAATCTCAATATTCAGACAAATGGCAAGTGGTAGATAATCCATTGTTTATTTCAAGCTTAGATAGAACCAAGACTACACCACCTGAGGCAATGTACATTGTTGCCACAGCATTAAAAGCAGTTGGAGTTAATGTAGATGATCTGACATTGTCACCAGCCTCACTGTATAGATCCAGGAGACAGTACGTAAGTTGATTGGAGAGAGCACCAAAGAAAAGTTCTCACCCAACACACCACTTGTTTGTCAT
Source organism: Amaurobius ferox (assembly GCA_951213105.1). Lineage (NCBI taxonomy): Eukaryota > Metazoa > Arthropoda > Arachnida > Araneae > Amaurobiidae > Amaurobius > Amaurobius ferox. Next base: position 81,022,112 of record OX578139.1, on the reverse strand, counting down.
TTTGATGGCAAGTTATTACCAGACCATGATGGAACAATAGCAGATCGCATGCCAGTTGTTGTTTCAGGTTTTCAAGTTGAGAAACTGTTGGGTATTCCAAAAATACCATCAGGCACAGGTCTTGAAATGGGCAATGCAATAATTCAGTTACAACTTGGGATGGGGTAACTGAATGCATCGCAGGTTTATGTTTTGACACTACAAGTGTAAATACTGGGATTCATACTGGTACTATTTCAGTCATTCAAAAGGCATTTAATAAGCGTCTCCTGTTTTTAGCTTGCAGACACCACATTCTTGAAATAATTGCTACTGCTGTATTTGATAAATTTTTCACTTCATCGGGTTCACAAGTAGCACTTTTTGGTAGATTTCAAGAATATTGGCATTTTCTTGACCTATCCAACTATGCACCAATTGACAAAGATACACCTCACTGTGTTTTGACAAATGATGAGAAGCGATTGCTTGAATTAAAATGACATGATACAGTAGAATTCTTGCACGCTCAATTGAAAAATCAACCCCGTCCTGACTATTTACAGTTCATAAAACTGTCTCTCATAACTCTGGGTGAAACAGAATCTATTCCAACAAGCACAAAATTTAATCTTCCTGGTTCTTATCATCGAGCAAGGTGAATGTCGAAAGGAATTTATTGCCTGAAAATATTCTGTTTCTGTGAGCAGTTCAATTTAAGCAAGCATTAGCTGCAGAGTTTAAAATGAATCTGTTTCTTCCTACTTACAATCTATGTAAAAGCATGGTTTTCTGCACCTAGCAGTTATAATGCTCCTAGAAACGATTTGTGCCTACTACAAATTCTAGAGTCTTACAAGTAAATTGACAATTTAGTTGCGCAAACTGCATTTTTAAAGCTTAAAGGCCAATTATGGTATTTAAGTGAAGACCTTGTTGCACTAGCACTTTTCTCAGACTATTTGCTAGTTGAAGAGAAAATTTCTCTTATTAAAGCCATGAAAAAGGCAGAGAAGAAGCAGGACTTAAGAAGATTAGATGGAACAAAAATTAAAGCTTTCACGAACAAGACATTAAATCAGACTTTGCCTCAAATAGATCTTACAACCTTTTTTCAGCTTTAAAGGTTGCCTGTGACTTTCTGAACACTGACCCACAAACTTGGGATAAAGTCGTTGAACATCATCATCAGCAGCAGCTATTTAAACTCCCACTCAAGAAAAACTTCGAAACTGAAAAATTGTTTTAATACAACATATTATTACCTTGCCTTTTCATTTTGTTTTTATACTATCTGTTTGATAATATTAACAAGTATAATAGTATATTTAGTAACATGGTGAAATCCAATAAAATAGTCTTAATTTTCAAATCTTTGAGTGCATTGAGCTGTCACGTAATATGTTCCTAAGATCTTAAAATTTTTCAAGTGTACTTATATCATGAAACCTCATAAAATTAGAAGGTATGTGAATTAGAAATCAAATATTTTTTTTTTTTTTTTGCCCATTAAGTTCGAAAAAATCTATTATATATCAGCGGAAAGAAATTTTAATGTAAAATGCATTGTAATAAGCCTTGTTTACTAATATTTAGTTTATCAAAAGTTGTTGCCAGATAACCAGAAAAAGAAAACACAATTGGGTGCAGGTTGGATATAAAGAATTTGGTTTTTGACGCTTTTTTCTGTAGCGATAAATCGCTAAATGTGGCACAAAAATAAATTGCACTTAGCGCGAAATATCTTTTTCTGGCAACCCTTTATCTTTCTGTTATCTTCGGCTTTGGCCATTTTATTTTTGTTGTATTGTTGCTGTGTGTTTAAAAATGTATTAAAAACGTGAATATCATACAAAAATTAAAGCTAGCACATGTTAATAGATAAAATAATGTAGAAGCAGAAAATTTACATAGAAATAATGATCGTTCTAACATGACCGCAATGTGGAAACAGTTATTTGTGCAATTTGGATATTTATACGTGTTTTTCTATGAAACGTTTTGGATTTCATTAAACCAGGTACTGTGTTTTGTTTTTGATTTAAGCATGGCTTCTGCTTTGTTTCAGAGGGCAATTAGTTTAATTTCTTGACTGTATTCAATTTTATGATTTTCAGGTTATGTCCACGTAAGTTGTCGCACAAACAGCTATTGCTACGTGAGAAGTATAAATATCGTTTCTTTTAAATTTCTTTAAAGTACAAACTTTTTTCTAAGTATCGCTTATTAAAATTTTGTTAAAGAGTAATGTTTTTGCTAAGTATCATTCTTTTGAAATTTCTTTAAAGTACAATCATTTTTCTAAGTATCGACTTTCCTTAATACGTTAACATTATTTTATACTTATTTATGTATTAGCTTTTTATGCATTTTTAATTATATATGTTTATATTTGTTATGCATAAAACCCAAGATGGCGTCCGTCAGGACTTTTCAAACACCTTACGCGTTGACGCCATTCTTGGCTGCAAAAAAATGGCAGATTTCGCCAAATTCTTTATATCCAATCTGTTCCTACAATTGCCTTATGTAACAAAAAGTGGATTTTCTTAACTCAAAACTGACCAACCAGATTGATTGTTCTGAAGACCAGTCAGGTATTATAACACAGCATGAAACTAATAAGATGTTAGTATGAGTCAGATCTTATTTCCATGTATCAGAGATAATAATAGAACTCCTATTCAGTTGTATGGGTGTCATTAAGTGGACCACGGGTTTTTTGTTGGTTTACTGATTTGTTTGTCACTGACTTTTTTTATTCCTTGGTAACTTAGCTATATAACTTAGTAGGATGACAAGCTGTGTGAAAGAGTTTAATGATCACCTATAAAATGATGTAAATCCTAATTTTGTGTGAAAAAAGCTACACTTATGAGGAAATCATTGGAAGTATTAAAATAAATTGATGGAGAGAGAGAGAGAGAGAGAGAGAGAGAGAATCTAACCAAAGGCAATATTTCTAAACTGAACAAGGAAACAGCAGACTCAGTTAATTTAAAGTCAAACTGGCAAATATAGGAAAATGTGCACAACAGCATGTGGTAATAGAAGAATTAAAAGACTGTGTTTTAGTGATAGAAGAAAAGTGTCTATAATAAGTAAAAATGAATTGTTTCAATGTGGTTGGAACAGGAGTGACTCTTAGACACAGACTTAAATACTTTTGTTTAAATTCTAGAATTCCAAGGTAAAAGTCATTTTTATCTTTAAAATAAATAAGAAAAATATTAGAAACAGCTAAACATTGTGTTAGTTGGTCTAAACAACAATGGAAAGAATATCTATATTTGGTAGTGATGGTATGTAGTATGTAGGAAGAAGAATTGGAGAAAATTCGTTGGCTGAATGCATAAAGTATCAAGATAATGTTATGATCTGGGGTTGCATAATAGCAAAAGTGTGGATATAATTTCTATAATATGTTAAAATGAATTGTTTCAATGTGGTTGGAACAGGAGTGACTCTTAGACACAGACTTAAATACTTTTGTTTAAATTCTAGAATTCCAAGGTAAAAGTCATTTTTATCTTTAAAATAAATAAAAAAAAGATTAGAAACAGCTAAACATTGTGTTAGTTGGTCTAAACAACAATGGAAAGAATATCTATATTTGGTAGTGATGGTATGTAATGTAGTATGTAGGAAGAAGAATTGGAGAAAATTTGTTGGCTAAATGCATAAAGAATCAAGATAATGTTATGATCTGGGGTTGCATAATAACAAAAGTGTGGATATAATTTGTGTGATCAATGGTACTACTACTGTAAAGGGCAAAAATTACATGAGATATACTTGAGCCAAAACTGAAGCTGACCCACGATCTTTTTCGGGATAATGAAGCTTTGTGTCTCACAAAAAGTGAACAGTGGAAGATTTTTTCTAACCATTGGTTGTAGATACATAGATTCAATTACAAAAATTCTTTAAATAAGTTAGGAAGTTATAAAATAGTAATTTAAATAATGTGCAATAAATTAATAAATTGTAAAAAAAATAGTGTAATTAATAATTGTTCAAAAAATAATATATTATACAGCCCCTCTAGAGATAAAAGTTAAGTTACAAAAATGTTGTCAATGCTAGTCAAATTAAAGAAAAATTTGGATCTCAAAAGTTCATATTTAGGATGAAATAAATTGTCAAACTTCCTCGCTTGCTTTCACGTTACTTTTCGATACTCTTGTAATCACCAAAATTCATGGATTCAGGGGCCTTTCACAAATTGGATTGATTCACAGAAACTTGAGCCTAGTAGGGTTTTAAAACAATTTTTCCATGATTTGTCTTTGAAACTATTAAAGACAGACATACAATACTGGTTAAAAGTTATTTTAGCCTTAAATAAGGTAAATATAATAGATTATTGTGATTTTGCTGGTCTGTTGGATATTTTCGTAACAAAATATATGGAAAAATAAGCATGATCTTCAATTTTCAAAATCAACTTTGATCATTTAAAAAACTGTTTTTAGTTGAATTAATAAGTTTCTAACACATTTTTGTAACTGTGCTTTTACCACCAGAATGAGAGCCCTTGTAAACGAAATGGTAAGGGCTCTTGCATTCGACACGACAGGTGATGGGTTTAATTTCCACATATGAAGAGAAGCCTTAAATACCTCTGGGTGTTTGTAGTGGTTCTGATTTCGCTTTAAACTACAGACATGAAATTCTTCTGCAGAATTCCGTTTTTTTTGCTTTCCCCCCAAAAATCCGCTTTTTGCTTTTTCTGCAATACATGGTAATGTATAGGGAAAGTATTGAAATCATACCGAAAATCACAACTCGAGTTTTCGACGGATCTACACGTTTTGAGACCTCTAGAATATGAATAAACCATTTTTGCGTGATGTCTGTGTGTGTGTCTGTCTGTCTGTGCAAATTTTGTATCCACTTTAACTAAAAAACTAATTGACCGAATTTCATAAAATTTGGTAGGTAAGTCACTTTTGGGTGAATCTGGTGCTGATTAATTTTTCGTACAATTCGTGATAAAAGAACCCACCTTTTTTTGTGAAATGGCCCTCAAAAGCTTGTATCCACTCTAGCTGAAAAACTAATGGACTGAATTTCACAAAATTCAGTAGGTAACCCTGTGGGTCACCCTGGTGCTGATTGTGGGTCACCTCTTGTGGGTCACCCTGGTGCTGATTAGATTTTGGTACGATTCAGAAAAAAATAACCTGCCTTTTTTTTTTTGCAAAATGGCCCACAAAAATCGTCAAAATCTAAAATAAAAACTGCACATGCTCAAATATATCCATTAAATGCTTGTTTTATACGTAAATTTTAACAGAAAGAATAAGACCAATCTCGTTACACTAAGACTAGCTGTTCTCGAGATATTTTAGTATTTTCTTATTTTATCTATGCCACCTTTGAAAATAAGTCCAGTTAGCAAATGAGAATGAAAATTGAATTAAAAGTGAATTAAATTTAATTAAAATAAAGAGAACGTGGATATATCTGCAGGGAAAGTCATGTGCTGCCCACATCAGATTTTTTGTTTACCTTTTATCCCTAAAAATCCACTTTTTCTGAAAAATTCAGTTTTTTTTTTAATAAATTTTTCTCCTCAATGTTCTGCTTTTTGAAGAAAATCGCTGAGAAATCTGCACACTCCTGTCTACAAAACCCTTCATTTATTTTTCTCCTGTAATGTTGGCAGTCATTTCAGAGTGAGTACACAGGCAATAAGGGACTTCTGGAAACAACACTTTCTCATTCTTCCCTTTTCTTTTCAATCATTTCTTTCTTGCCCAGTGGGCTATGGGTTCTGCACTTCAGTGGTTAACAAAGGAAGATGGAGTTTCGCAGTCAAAGTTCGAGGAATTCGTCTTAATCCTCCTGTACTGGTAGTAGTTTTTAACTCCAAAAAAAAAAGGGATCAGATAAATTTATAAAGGGACCAGGAGAAAGAAGTGTGTGCAGTATAGATGACGTCGACAGTGCTAGATTCAACACTCTTCCTGGGAGATAAATTACTAGAGGATGGGGCCTTTGGTCAAGGTCGGTTAACTCCTCGGATTGCAATTATCTGTAAATGGAAAGTGATTCAAGAAAGGGGGGAGGTAAAAGAAAAAGGGTCTAGTTAGCCTTGGTTTTAACCAGAGCTATTATCTTAATTGAGCTTCGGCCTACGACAGATGAGCATTCTCTGCCATCTGTTGATTAGATGCTAAGTGCTGGGGGTAAAAGAATAAATGTAGCTTGTCACCTGAGAACACGGACATTCTCGTGTGACAAGCTCTATTTATTCTGGTACTCCCAGCATGCAGCATCCAAAAAATGGATGGCAAACCCAGAAGTGGAGGCATAAAATCCACCACAGAACGGGAATAAAAAACAAGTCGTAAATTTTTGTCTCAATAATCACCGAGATGTGTATATTTGTCATTAATGTATATGTTGTTACTGGATTCAGAGGGGAAACCGACGGACAGTAAAGTTAGTATCTTACTTCATGCCAGGAAAAAATTTTGCTGAGCAATTGTTATTGTTCAATATTCTCGCGGTCTCTGCTTTAATAGGAACCGCAAGTGAAGTTAAAATGACAACATTTTTATTTTTATTTTGTTTTTATTGAATTAAAATCTTTGTTTTACTTTTACCCCTTTCATAAGAGTGTATTATTTTTAACTAGCCACCTTTGGCGACCAGCCTGTTCGCTACCCTTGAAAATTCTGACCGTGGCAAACTCATTGGCGCGACCTACCAGAAAGGTGTAAGGTAACTGTTTGGACGGCCAGGAAGTGCCACCCAATTTAGACCGGAATCCAGTGGGGGAGGCATCCACAGGGACCGTACCCTCCTTCCCCTGCCATCAACCTCTCGGAAGGACTTACGGTCCCACATGTTTAACGTGATCATACTCCACGTGAACACGGCAGCAGTTTTGGCAGTGGCGGGAATCGAACCCGGGCCTATTGAGTGAAATTCCCGCACGCTAACCACTGGGCTACCGCGCCCTCCACAACAATCTCCATAACTTTCTTTTTATTCACCCAATTTATACCGGAACCCAGTGGGGGAGGCATCCACAGGGACCGTATCCTCCTTCCCCTACCACCAACCTCTCGGAAGGACTTACGGACCCATATGTTTAACGTGATCGTACTCTGTGTCAGTGGCGGAAATCGAACCCGGGCCTACCGATTACAATTCGCGCGTACTAATTTAAATTTTATAATGACCATATGCTAAGCTCCTAATTGCATCATCTCCGTTTCATCGTTCCATCATTTAAAATATCCATAAAATTAAAATATCATCTAAAATATCTATAAATTAAAATATCCATACCAGAAAGGTGTAAGGTAACTGTTTGAAAGGCCAGGAAGTGCCACCCAATTTAGACAGGAACCCAGTGGGGGAGGCATCCACGGAGACCATACCCTCCTTCCCCTACCACCAACCTCTCGGAAGGACTTACGGTCCCACATGTTTAACGTGATCGTACTCTGCATGAACACGGCAGCAGTTTCGACAGTGGCGGGAATCGAACCCAGGCCTACCGAGTGAAATTCCCACGCTCTAACCACTGGGCTACCGCGCCCTCCGCGACAATCTCCATAACTTTCTTTTTATCCACCTAATTTAGACCAGAACCCAGTGGAGGAGGCATCCACAGGGACTGTATCCTCCTTCCCCTACCACCAACCTCTCGGAAACCCATATGTCTCGACCCATATGTTTAACGTGATCGTACTCCGCGTCAGTGGCGGGAATCGAACGCAGGCCTACCGAGTGCAATTTTCGCATGCTAACTTCCCGCGCGCTAATTTAAATTTTATAATGACCATATGCTAAGCTCTTAATTCCACCATCCTCGTTCCATCGTTCCATCATTTAAAATATGCATAAAATTAAAATATCCATTTAAAATATCTATATATTAAAATATCCATTTAAAATATCCATAAATTAAAATATCCATTTAAAATCAAAAAATCATCCATATCGTTCCACCAATCCATAAATATAATAATTTCAAATACATCACCACAATTCAAACCACCATAATTCAATCATTTAAATTATTTAAACTATCATATAAATATAATAATTTTGCCCTATGTATACAACACTTATGCTAGGCTCTTAATTCATTTAAAACCAAGAGCGTGGTCTCCATGGAGACGGGGAAGAAACTACTGCGGATGGGGGGGGGATGCCATTTAAGAACTGAGCTGATTGCCGAGAAATTTAAAATCATGATGTCTTTAAAATTGCGATCCTGAGGGCAATTTTCATTATTTCTGGACCAGATTGGACTTGTAAGAATGCCAGATCTTTGACCTTTCTAAAAATGTAAATTATTAGTCGAAATTACGAGTACTTTTCACTATGCGAGAATTTAAAAACCAAAAATCGTTTTTTTGAGCCAAAAATGACTTTCATTTTAAAATCTTTAAAAACTATTAGAAATCGAAATTGAAATTTGAAATTGATATATTTTTACTCCCAATTGTCTGTTCCTTCCGATGGTGTGATTTGTTTTTTTCTACGACGTCTGGATCGTGGAGAAAAAAGGGCAAAAAACGGTCAAAATATCATAAAACATTAAATAACTAAAAAAAAATAATTCAAATTTTAAAAATTGTTTTCACGTGTCCCCCCCCCCCCCCCCTTCCCCCTGGTCTCCGATTGCCAAATTTCGTAGTTCTCCGACGCGTGGTCGCTGAACATATAGTGTATAAGACACACACACAGACATTGCCTTTTATTATTTGAGAAGATACGACCAGTGAAAGTATTTTTTAATATTCTTTGAAGTAAACTTATTAAAATATTTAAAGCCTTTTCTGACTCATTCTTATGAACAGATATTTTTGAACAAGAGAAACATTTTCTTTAAAACATAAGATACTGTCACCAAATTTTATTTATGTGTAGACTCTAGACAATATACATTTTAACAATACATGATAATTTTATAAATGTGTTTAAAAATATATTACACATTAAGAACAAAAAAATTGTCTTGTCAATTGTGAAAAATTTGTGCTTTGTGAATTATGGATTTTTTTTTTTTTTTTTTTTTTTTTTTTATGCAAAATTCTCAAATATTTTAACATTTAAAGTGTCTATTGAGTATAATGTCACAAATTTTTGTTTTCAGCTCTTTTGCTTTTTTGGCAATCTCATCCCTGAAACTATTATAGGTCCCAGTCTAATTAGCTGCAAGTTGAAGATAAAATGACTGTAGATCCACAAACCCAAATCTGGCAGACTGGTTGTTTAAGATTTTTTTTATTGTCTAAGAGATTTGATTTGTGCACAGGGTTTAGTTTTGTTTTAACATAGTTTTATAGTCTATTGAGTAAAAATTATTTTGAATTTCAACTCATTTCTGTCATTGTTGACAGTATATTGGATTAAGATATACTTCTACTACACTAGAGCTAAATAAATCCAAAGTGGTGTAAGATGTGAAGATCTGCATGCCTGGCTTTTACAAATTTGTACACTGCCAACTGAACTCAAATCAGTCACAGTTGCAATTTAATGTGTTAACATATGATTTACCCAAATTTTCAAATTACATATTGCCAAATTTAGAAACTGAAAGACATTATGATCAGGAAAACTAGTTAATCACAATATTGTTAAGGGGGGAGACATTGCTACATTAATTTATTTATGCATACAGTTATTTAGAGCCATTTTTAATTTTTACACAGAATTATGCAATTTACAAAGTGGGTTCAAAATACCCACTATCAATGCCAATGCATGGTTTCATCCTTCTTAGGGTACTGCAATGTGAGCACTGCAGATCTTCACCAGAGATGTTTGGGCATATGGCAGTGATACTGTTGCATAAATCATTCAAGTTTGTCAGGGATGATGCATACACACTAGAGTGGAGATGACCTCACGGATAAAAGCTAAGGGGAGCAAGATCAGGTGATCTAGGAGGCCATTCCATTGGGCCCAGCCGAACCATCTGTTTGGAAATTTATTATCCAACTAACTCCTTATTCTTAAAGTGTTGTGGATAGATGCACCATCGAATTGGTACCATACTTCTTGATACACTGAAAGTAAAAGATTCTGTACAAAATCATTCACTAACATCATAATATCTATCAGCCCTCTGTGTAGTAGGATATAACACTTATCTGACCAACCTGTTTCTCCAAATGCTGAACCATACATTTATGGGAAATTTACATTGATGGTGTGTCTGCTGCTCAAAATAGCGGTTTTGATCATTGCAATAATGAGCATTCTGTTGATTAATCATTCATTCTTTGGTGAAGTGGAACTCATCTGTCCAAAGGACTAAATGCAAAAAAGATAGATCAGTATGGACTTGATTTAGGGTCCAATTGCAGTAGTCAATCATTCTCTGGTAATCAGAGTTCAAAAATGCCTGATGTCCATGGACATTGAATGGATATCAATTTCAAAATATCCTCCACACTGTAGACTGAGGAAAATGTTTTTCAGTACTTATGTCCCAGACACTCATATGTGGATAGCACAAGAAATAGACTAAAATATTTGTTTCATTATTTTTTGTTAGTACTTGTCATCCTCCTGAACTATCATGATGATGAAATGAGCATGTTGATTGCAATCATTGTACCAGCCACAAGATAAGAACTCTAGAAGGAAGCTGGCTGTACAGGAAGCGGTAACAGTATTCCCTCACTATATCACAAGGAAATTCGTTGCATTTACCATAAATCAAAATAATTTCACAGAGTTTGGTATTGCTGAACAGCACCATAATTCAAACTAGTTAGGTAGCAGAGTTACTTGGATGCTTAAATACAAACTGTGAATCAATGTAATGGTGATGTAATAGTTTTACTGAAATATCTGCATAAAATAAAATTTTAATAAGTGGTAAAAGTTTTAATAACTATTTGCAACTAAAATTGTTTTGTGGGTGCTTGATTATCTCGCAATAAAAATTCTAATAAATGATAACTACGTCATATTGAATTGTATTACAACAACAAAAATTTTAATTTTGCTAAATATGGTATGGATAGTGTAAAATCAGTGTACCCGAACAGAGAAAGATAAATCCTAAAAATTATATCAAATATACAGTTGTCAAAAGAAACATAAAACTTTGCTTTTACTTACTTTAAAATATCTTAGAATCTTGTAATCATGTAAAACAACCCAGGTTCTTAAATTGATGCTTTGAGACTAAGATAAACCCAAAGTTATGGCCCCTGATTAAATAGTAATAAAAATCAAATTCATAATAAGTATTAATGTGGGGGAAGTAAATAATTACTCGAAAATGCTGGCAAACAGTTTTATTTTCACACACAAATATTAAATGATGAAAACATCAGGTATAATAAAACACAATCAATATAAATCTCTCTAAATTTTTGTAAGAATCATATACACTTTCAAAATAAACAATTTAAATACAATTTGTCTTTGGAGCTTAAGAGAAGTGCCTTTACTATCAGGAACTTTAGACTGAGTAATCGGTTTTAAATGTTTCTCCATCAAGTAGGTAATAAAAATACAAAGTTACTTACAATTCTTGAATCATCAAACGGATTCAGTAAACCAATAAAGATAAACACAAACTAAGACCTAAATTTAGTCGAAAAACACTTGAAGATTCTTAAATCAGAACATTACATTCATTACACTGTGTAGTAAAAATAGAAAAATTCTGAAGAAAATCAACTGTGTAATGACATTACACTTTGCTTATAGAAATTTCTTATCACATTGAGAAACTCATCCGAAAAGCACTTGCACAGCAGAAGGGGATCATGCATCTGTTATTTCTCCTTATAGCACAGAATTTTCAGAAGCAAAAATTACAGATCCTATTTCATTCAAGGCACAGGGGAGACTGCTTCTTTGCTCAAACATTTTAGAAGTGCATCACATTAGTTAACACGCGTGATTGATCAATTTCCAATCATGTCCCAAAGATTTTTGTTGCTTCCGAATTTTCTCAGAAATCGCTCCAGACACCTCTATATAAAACAAATGGCGACTATTGCCGAGAAACAAAAAGACGCACAGATCTTCAAAAGTGGAAGTAATTCATAAAATAGCGATAAATCAGAGTTATCCCTGTCGCTCTTAATATGAAAAAGAGAATGTAAGAATAATTTATCTGATTGTCATAATTCAGAATTGAAATTAATGGAAGGGTGAATTTTGAAATCGAAAATAGGTACTTTTTAAATAATAATTTAGTAATTCTTTAAAGGGAGAAAATATCATCACAATAATAGCATTTTTGCAATTTGACTTTGTTTTATAGAGGGGCTGTATAAAAAGTTAATTGTCTTAACTTTTTACAGAAATATGGCACAACATTTAAATTACTATTTCGTGACTTTTTTCCTTATTTAACCTTTACATTAAGGTTCCAAGAATCAATTTTTTGAACTCCATAATGGCAAAATAACTGAAAATTCCACACCTCTAAATAAACACCTTCAATGACATTGTCTTTTGTTCGTAACTCGTTCCCCCTTCAGTAAGGAGACACTTGAAGGAAGAGCTGCAGGCATTCTTCAAGTTTTCAGAAAAAGATTGAGAGTTTCAAGAGAATTTCAGTGGTACAACTGTTGTACCGCCGTAAGGAAAAGGTTAAAGAATTTTTGCAATTGGAACTATGGGTTTACAACCAATGGTTAAAAAAAATCTTTCACTGTTCACTTTTGTGAGACACCAGGATTCATCTCCTTGTCTTGTTGCTTCTGTGTGCAAAATGTAATTCATGAAAGTTATCTCACATTGCTAGAATTGCTAGGTAATAACCCTGGCCTGATTCTAATAGAAAATCTATGGAGGCAATTAAAGAAACTTGTTGGTCATAAGTAATCAAGGAATAAAGCACAATTAATAGAAGCAATCGGACAAATTTGTTTCACATCATATCAGATGAACAAAAGTGTTTGGTTCATTCCATGGGGCACCGCGAACGGCCAGAGTGTATACCGATTCAGCAATTTCAGAAGTAATCTCTCATGCCACACGCCAAACGTCGCTTTATCGCCAGTTCTGGTTTATTCTCGCTACACATGCAATTGGAGGGGAAAGACGAATTGTTTAATAAAGAATATTGTTCATAATTTGATTGCATATCAGATTGCGTATGAGAATGTCGTTAGATACATTTGTATCAGATTACTTAGAAGATTATTATTTGTAACAGATTATCTAGAAGATTGTTTAGAAGATTATTTGTATCAGATTATTAGGGAAGATGTTAGGAAACTTATCAAAATATACAGTAGTATTTCAAAAACTGGTTTGATTATTTATAAATCAAATAACAATCCGACTAATGTGGTTTTCAAGTAATACTATTAAAATACATGTATTTAAAAACTTTGTGTACTGCATATGGATTGTTTGAAATTAGTTAAAGAAATGTTCGACACACATACATATAATTTATTATTTGAATGAAACGATTCTAATTTCGTAGAAAATATATGTGTAGAATCCGTATAATATTCAATTCTTATATAGTACAATAATCCGTAACGAAATTTGAAGATTATTTGAGAGGAGGAAATAATAAAATATTTGTCATTTTAAAATGCAAAATTTGTAACATTTTAAGGAAATTTGCTTGACATTTTTCAGTTTGTGGGAGCAATGTTGCTTTTTCGACACACATAGGATAATGCAGCGTTTTTCAAGATGTGTTTGTTCTGCGGAACCCTTGGGGTTCTACGACGTGATAGTTTCAAGTAAATTTTCTTAAAAATTTAAAAACGGGTAAAGTTTTAATGCTTTTATACTTTTAAATTATTTTAATTTTAAATATTTTATTATTAAATTGAAGAATTTTAATGTTATTGGAAAATAAATAAAAATATTTCCTAATTTAAATATGGTAAACAAATATCAAAATTAATTGCACTTTGCATTTAAAAATTCCCTGGCCAATTACATTTCCAGCAACTTACGTACGTGTAATCGTTCATTCAAATTAGTAATATATTTTACAATTATTTTTACGTCTAAGTTTGGCAAAATTGAAATTTTTAATACAAAAAATTAAAAAAATATGAAAAAGCCTTTATGCAATGGAAAGTGATGTGTACACTTCAATTTCGAAATAACTGTTAAGTATTTCTATACTTTTTAGCACACTTATTTCATGCAGTCATGAATTATTGGACAAACCAGAAGTTACATATTCAGACCAGGAAATCTTTAGTGAACCCTACCAATCCCTCCGGAATTCAATATTTAATCTATATCAGTCTTCATCTAAGCTGTACCTAAAGCAAAGTCTGAAAAACAGATGTTGAAATGAAAATATAAATTTTTGAATAGGAAGTGACATCTCTCTCCCGAACAAGAAGTGGAAATCCTTCATGAACCCTACCTCCTCCGTAATTTTATGCTGCATCCATATTAGCCACTATATCTTTTTAAACATCTAAATCCTACGAAATAGATGTTTAAAAAAAATTCGTTAAAAGCAATGGCAAATTGTAAAATTTTCCCACCAAAATCTGCATTTCAAAATTATTTAGAGTAAAATTATATTATTATTTTTTGTACACACATGAGATAAATTGTCTGTGACTTACAGTTTTAAGTGGGTTGCCAACAATATACATTTACACTCAGTTTTATCCGTCACAGAAATGGATCTAATATAACAATTATAGATCTGAAGGACTAAATAAACTTTAATTGTTGTATACCGATTTAAAGGTATATTTATGCCGTAGAACGGGGGTCGGCAACTGGCGGACCTCGGTCCAGGTCCGGACCGCGGAAGGTCAAAAACTGGGCCGCCAAAAATTTAATTTTTTGACAGTATAAAACAAATTAATCAAATTATTTAAAAAATATTTTTCTATATTATAGAAATATATTTTAGAAT